>JANCMC010013376.1:805759-1012192 GCA_024363005.1 Charaxes varanes
TTCGTTCCATTATTCCACGGTTGGCTGGAAGAGATTCCCCATTAGGATTCCATTCTCGCCTTTGTGTACTTAATTTAGGTGTAATAAAATTATGTTATAAATGCTTTTGTGTGCAGAGAAGACATTCTGGTAACTTGTTTATATTTGGAAGTCTCTTTCGAGTACATTAGGTATAATTTAATGTTTATCTATGATTTCTATATTAAATCCAGTTTTTTATACTACACCAAAATCTAAACCATTTTTTGTTAGTGTTTTGTCTATATCTATTTTGCCGTCTGGCTGTTTACTTGTTTCTCTATTTTCCTGTTTGTCTAGAATAATTTTCTAATAAGCTTCTAGAATTTAAGTGGGATTATGGCTAAGAAGTGGTGAAGGGGTCTTAAGAGGTTTGCACAAAGGTTAATCTTTATCCCTGAAATGGTTCATTCGTGAAATTTCAAAAATCCTTAAATAGGCTATATAATGTGGTGTATGAGACATACCAAGGATGCTCATATAAGCAATTTCTCTTGCCCACGTCTCTTAAATATATAACATTATTGGTAATTCTCAACTATGGCCGCGGCTTTTAGGTGATATTGCATGAGGTAATTCTTGTTGAAGCTTCTGACCATCTTTTGGATACAAAAACATTGACCTCGTATTTTTTCTTGTAATACTTGAAAGGACTGGATTGGGATGGCTCAGGATAGAGTAGAGAGGTCTAAGAGGGGGATAGCCTTTCCCAGCAGTGTTACAGTCTAACTAAAAACAATACTAAACGCTCCAGAGAGTTGTCATTTCTAATAATACGACCAAACATCTTCAAGAAGTTAATAGTTTTATCTCGCTTAGTTCACCAAACGTGTTGGACTTAAATCCGCAGGGGATAAGCCTTCATCCGTCCGACAAATACATCCGACAAGTTTAAAAATCCAAATCGGCAAAGTTGTCCCTGATTAGTCGCCGTTTGTTTTGTCTTACATCAAACAAGTTCGCGAGCAAAGGCGGCGCCTAACCAAACACGACGTCTAATGTGTTTACCCCCCAAATCCAAACAAAAGTTCCAAGAGCCGTTATACACGGATGCCGTCTTCATTCTCTGACGAACATATTTGTATAGTATGTACTACTTTTTCATAAGCAAATTAGGCTTAAAAGAAGCGGGTAAGCCATATTTCTACTTATAAAATCCAGTTGCAATATTCTCGCGATTTACAAGCAATATCAAGATATCAAGGCATATTGGTTGTTTTTTTTAAGAGATTGCGTATAGCGACAGAGTTTTCCAACCTTTTTCATGACGCGACCCTTTTTGTAATAATTTCACAACATCCTGCCAGCATCTAAATCTTCTAGCCCTAACACTGTATCCGGGGTATACTGTAATGAAATAAAAGTTTTATTCTGTTATGTTTGTATAAATATCACATCTAAACTACTTAAATTACTTCTTATAAATTAGTATTTTCTAATAGCTTACCATACCTTAACAATTAAGTCAACAGACTTAAGGCAATCTGAAAATATACCATTTTTTTTGCTTTTATTTTGAGTGTATTTTACCAAGACTTCGTGACCCTTCGTGACCCCTTAAAGATCCTTTGTGACTCCCCTGAGACTCGCAACTCACACTTTGAAAGACACTGGCCTATTGCAATATGGCCGAGCTTCCTTATATTTTTATGGTAATAGCCGATGACAACGTCCTTTTTGTTCTTTTTCCCCTCAATTAAAAAACCTTTTTTACTTTAGAGTTGGGCCATAAAAAGGCCGGATCACGCCTCCCCTAGCCGGTCCTTACAAAGAAGTTTGATCAAGTGGGAAGCGACCGAAAGTTTATACATCCCACAGGAACCCCCATAAATATTCATAAGGCTTAACTCGAGGAAACTTATTTCCATGTCAGTGTCTATCTGTCTGTACATCGTGAAATGGATAGCGACCGATTGGCACATTTCATTAGCCTCGTTTTTAAATCTGTTTGTAGAGAGTAGGTGTTAATTGTGTACGTACTGCACTCGAGTTTAATGAATATTCATTTAAAAGGCTCAGTAAACTTTGTTTTCGGGTCAGCGATATTTTGACTGGATATAAGTTAATATATTTTTTGATACTGTGAATACTTTAAGTAGAATACATATTAAACCAGAAAACGCAGTATTAATTACGTTTATATAGGGGCAAACGAGCAGGTGGCATTAACGTAAGGGACTACCAACGCCCATGGACACCTGCAACACCAAAAGACCGTAGATGCGTTGCCGACCTTTGAGAAATGAGTATGTTCCTTTCTTGAAGATCCCTATATCGTATCCGTTCGGAAATACCGAAGCTCGCAATTAATTCCATAAAGGAATTGTGCGAGGTAAGAAGTTTCTAGAAAATCGCACGGTTGTGGATTTGAAATGGCGCTAGTAAGGAGGTTTCCTTACAACCTCAACCACTGAGGTCCTTAATAATAGTAATAATAATAAAAAAGACCATGCTTTGCCTGTCTCTATTATGACCATTCAAGTCATTCCTTCATCTTATTTTTGGTCTTGTGTGGAAGAATCTCTCTTCAGCGATAACGCTTTTGTACTTCTTTTCTTGCTGTATGTAATTGTTAAAAAAATTATATGTGTTAATTGCTTTTATGCTGTACAATAAAGCGTATAAATAAAATAAATATAAATAAATCCCTGGTTGAATTACGCACAAATGTGAACGCTGTCTTACTTTATCATAGCGCGTAGTCAGACCGACTGTCAGACTGGTTTGGCCGAGCCTCCTTTGCATATTGCGCAAATAATCTCAACTTGTAAACAAAATAACTATACATTAATAAGACCAGGACATAGATATAAAAGAAAAATGACAATAGTTAGGAATAGTTAGTAATATTGGGGAATAGTTAGGAATAGTTAGTAATATAAATCATTGACCCTGGATTCACTAAGTATAATCCTATTTAAAAGGATAATTTTAAAAGACTACTGACTATTTCCTTCGCCATTATCATTAGGAAATCTAAGAAAAGTCCATTTTATTTAGTCTACTTTTTTATTTCATTAAACGTTAAGTGTGGTGTTGCAAGTTAATGTCAAAACATGTTTTTACTTAGAAATTAATACAGTTAATAGAACTTGTCAAGTTTATTAAGAAAACGTAAAAAAGTGGGAATTAATATGTATACATATATTATAATATTATACATTATAAAATAACATTAATGCGATATAAGAATACCGTGTTATAGGGGGGTTTACTGTAGTCCGAAGTATTACAGAAAGTTTTCTGTTTGATGGATGCGAGAGATATTAATCTGAAGAGTATGGGAAGCTCTCAGTTTTAATATCGCTATATCACATGAAATTTCTTTGTGTTATAGTCTGAGGGAAATCCTACATTGTCTACAGCGAAAGGGACAGTAAAGGATATGAGAAAATTTCTAATGTTGCATTGAACGGTCCAGCTTTGTACTTTAAAATGCAAACGTATTGCACTTCCTTCTTTGTAGGAAAACTTTTTTTAAAGGAGTGGCTAAGTCATTTCTTGCTGATTCTTCTCGTTACCGTGGTGGCTTTTTAAAGAGCTTGTAAAATTTCATTTGAATAAAACATCTTTTAATGTGACTGTACAGTTACTTTTCGATTTCTTTTTCTTTGTAAAGAAAACTAATTCAAATTGTTGACCAAAATGTGGGATTTACGAGTAGAGGTGCATATGGTCTTTGGTGGCGTGACGATGGTCTATGGGATACTTAGCTGTAATTGCTAGTGAATATAACATTTGTTTATAATAGTATTAAATAAGGATTTTCTATTGAATAAAAAAACATTAAATTACGCTCTGGATATAAACAATCATATAGATAACGTTATACCCATAGTACTTCTGTCTCTATCATCATCAGCAGAGAAAACATATTTATTTATCTACAATAAAACCCTACGTTTTCCATACTTTAAGAAAATAATTCATGCCCTATTTTCTAAGCGTAAAACTCCTTAAGCATGCTCGTATATCATATCAATCAAACAGTGCCAGAACTCATGTATTTTTCATCACATTCATGACGTTATAAGTATGTTTATTACGAAGCCTAAAGGAGCATGTACATACATAGAGACCAATTCTTTTATCCTTCTTTCCAACGTTACATACGTTTGACCATCGTCCCATTTAAAAAGCAATATCAGCTATCTTAAGTAAGGGCACGTGTATCTAGAATATGCCTAAAAAATTGCCTATTATTATACTGTCTTTTAGGCATCTTTAGTTTATTTGTGTATTACACAAGAAAACTGAACCATGCAAATATATGACTGAAAAGATGGTCATATCTGTTTATTGTGTATAAACATAAAGAAGACATTTAAATTAAGTTGTACGTGGTTACAGGATTAAGCTAAAAACTCATTAGGAAAATTATTTTGAACGAAATCGGACTACAACTTTTGAAGTTATTTAACAAATACGTTTATAGCGTATCATATTTAAAGGAACTCTTCTATATAAGCGTGTCTTGACACGCTTTTGGCCGTTTTATTCTCTCCCTTAGCACGATTAATATCACTCAGTGATCGGGATCCACTGTTTTGCGTGTCTTTCGAGATGCGGAGGAGGTCGGACGTTAGAAGACCAGTCTCAGAATTGGTCAGCCAACTAACACGCGGCCTGGTAGGAGCTGCTTAACCTAGCGATTGACTCAAATGTCGATCCCGAAATAGGCTACGACCTCCTCATGCAAAACCCGAAGTATTTGAAGTAAATATTTCGTTGAAACAGCTCGACGCGGTGGCGTGGCCGGCCTTTCACTAGCGAACGGCGGAAGAGATGTTATGTCATCGCCACCGCGAGTGGGCCATCGGCTGACCGTAATGCTCGACACACTTACCACGACCGGCGACCCACCAAAACAACGGTTGCGTCAATTGCATGACAACATCTTGCATAATGTTATATTTTGGACATGCCGCGGAATAAAGCAGCGTGGGGAACTTCTAAATCCTTAATCTGATATTTTTCGTAATCTTTCAGCTACTCTATGACAGGATCACGGGAGGGTTTTTGAATATTTTAAGTTTAAATAACTTTTTCTTTCAACTACGCTGTAATGTTATCATTAGGCAAAGCTTAAGGAAAGGACGGTAGATAAATATTTACTAATGTAACGGCTAAGTACACGTTTTCTACTTCCTTTACGGAAAATAAGTTGTTATCAAACTATTAAGTGTGATAAAAACTCATTTTTATAGTACGAGTCAGTGTCTTAATAAACACTTACACGTTACTGTGCACATTACAGCGTTATACTATAAAAATAAATATGGTGTTATAATATTATATGTCTGTAATACATATTATTGTATCACAATTCTGTTACATGTAATTAAATGAAATAAATAAATTAATAAAAAAGAAAATTAATTGATAGACCGTTTATACTTGGTAAAAACGCACTAGGTCACCTTTCTTATATTGTAGTGACTAAATCCGGTATAATTTTAAAGTGACAATATACAGTATTGAGTTTTGATTATTAGAACATACATACATACATACATAGGACAATATGACACACGGACGCCTGTTTCTAAGGTCTGAATGCCTGTGTTATACCATCTTCTGAATCGAAAGAAACAATCCGAGGGTCTAGAACCAACATTCTCGATAATTTTACTTACTTTTACGTTTGATTGCAATTGCTGAAGAAGTTACTGGATTACTCTATACAGACGAATAGAGGTAAGTTTTATTGTAAACCTATGTATTAAAGGGTAAAATTTCTTTTTTGTCCTAAGTTTTGTAGTAAGAGTCCAAAATTTTTTTAATCTTAAAAGGATTGTTGTGGATCGCCGTTTGACGTAAAAATTGCAAAATCGCGGAATCCAGGGCCAGCCTATATGAATCTTCATAATAACTGTTGGATAACATTTTAAAAGTTCAAACAAAAAAGAATTGCGCGATCTTAATAGTACTTCTTAAATAATAAAAAAAAATTAGGTCGTGTAGTTTTTTTCAAACATTTTTCTCACAATTTATGCGAAATACATCAAAAGTTTCTATAAAGATTAATTGACTGGTCCTGGATTCCGAGATATGTGTCGACACTCTACTTCAATTAAAATCGTTAAAAAGATAGAGAGAGAAGAAGAATTTTTATTGTTTCTTAACAATTCATGACGTTAGCGTTTTTTATAATTCATATAATTCTTTATATTTCTAATTTTATAGGAAGCAACTTCTTACAAAGTGTGTCAAAGAATATGGAGAACGAGCAGAAAATCATCATTCTCATCGGCATCTTCCACCAAATACCGGCCGCGTCGCCGCGCTTCATAGAGAGAACAGCTTAAATTGAGTATATTCATTTAAAATTTATCTTGTTCGTTCGGAAATTTTGTAGGCAAAAAGTGGTTACCCAGAGAAGTCACGAGAGGCAGGAATTTACAGTCTTATCATAAAATTAACTATTTACTTTATCTGTTGTCTACTTTTATGGGCTGACTAGATGTTTCCCGCGACTTCGTCCGCGTAAAATTAATCTTACAACAGTCCTTACACCTCCATCACCTGGCCTTATCAAAAATCAATTCTTAGCGGATGTCTACAAACTAAAAACTACCACCCTACCAAATTTCATCTTTGTACGTCCCGCGGGTTTCGAGATTTCGTGACAGGTGACTTCTTGCTTTTATATTTTTCTATTGGATAACATACCCATAGCAGACATTACAGTTTCCCGATGCGCCTGCTATAGGCTAAATTTAACAATATTTTTTTTTTATTTTTTTTTTTTTAAATAAATAAATATATACAAGACTATATGACACACGGACGTCTGTTCCTAAGGTAGGCAACTTAATGCCTGTGTTATAGGTAACAGCTGCCTGTTATACACAAATATTTTTTCTTTTTAGAAATATATAATTACATATATATGGATAATACACCCAGACTCGAGGTGGGAATCGAACCCACGACCCCCGGTCAATCCAGATAAGCCCATCTCCGCATCAAGATAATTTACCGTTCGAATTTCCACAAGCAAGCGAAGTATCTTAAAATTTTACAAATCTATATCTGTACTATTATATATAGCTGAAGAGTTTGTTTGTTAGTTTCCTTGAACGCGCCAATCTCAGAAACAACTGGTCCGATTTGAATAGTTCTTTCAGTGTTTGATAGCCCATTTGTCGAGAAAGGCCATATGATATATATCAGTCTGCTAATTTTTTTCACCTAATTTTATGCGGCCGAATTCGCGGGTAACAATAAGTATTAAATAAGGGTGTTGCATTCTTAGTAAACCGTATTAGAAAATGTATATGTTATGTATATAGAAAATATCATCTAACTACAGATTTAACACCGCTCTTCTAACCGATGAACTATTGTTACACTTATGAATGTTTAAGATTTGTACATGCGATTGAAATATTTTGTGTAAAATCTATTAAAAAAAACGTGACAAAATAAACATTTACATTTTCTAATAAACAGTTGAAATCCAAGTTTTACATATTCAATAAGGAGATGAGAGAAAGTTGCGAAAAAGGCTTAGAGATTGAGCGAAATCATCTAAAAGTAAGCAATCGTAAAAAACGAAGTCATTTCATTGCCATCGTCAATAAAATGTTCTGCTATCGGATGTTTCCTTCAAATACAAATCTAAGTAGCTATCTAAATGTGGTTAAGTTAATTTTAGTATTAGCCTAGCTGCGTTACCAGACGTCTCGGATTTAAGCCCAAAACGAGCCAGACGTCTCGCTATTTAAGCCGGACGTGTCGGATTTTAGGCCAAAGTAAAATTTGTGTCGCCAAGGATATACTCTTTTCTGGTTTTCGTTCGAGTTTGTAAAAACAAAAGTAATTTAAATCTTTGGAAACGTATAAATAGGTAATTAAGTACATTACTACTGCTTCTTCATATTCCTTTAAGGCTTACAGGCAGGTTTTATTATTAGTATATTAATGTATTTTTGTTTAAAACAATTCTACGATTATACCATTGTTAACATTTTAGTATCGTCTCTTTCATATAACAATTCCGTTATATCGATTCTGAAGTATCTTAGGATTTACCTATTATACCGTTGGTCTCCGATTCGCCCCGACCTCTGCGCGCTTCGACGCTCGGAGGCGTCAACCTACTTATCAATTTTTTTTTTTTTTTAATATATATATATGTTACAAGGGGTCAGACAAGCAGGCACCGAAGTGCCTACCGGCGCCCATGGACATCTGCACGATCAGAAGGTCAGCAGATGCGCTGCCGGCCCTTTTGCGTATTTATTTAATAGTATATTGTTACACTAAGCGCAAGGTAAGTTAATAATGCACGAGTGTGATGTTGGTGTCAGAGCAAGGACGAGGGCACTAAATTAAAATGAGTGCACTAATTACTCACATCAACAAGCAAACTACTTTTCTTTTACCTACATCGTTGTATATTTCAATTTTTTTTTGCTAAATATGAAGTATTAAAATTACAATGGTATATATAGAAAGCGCGCCATTCCTTTTTTTGGTTTTATTTAGTAGATTTTTATTTTCGGCCAGTATTCTTTTGATAATTTTGTATGAATCTTAATGTGGGACATAAAACCTCTATGGTTAATTTATTATAAAATAAATAAACAGTGCATTAATGAAATTTCGTACAAGATTTCCGCATTGTTTTGGGTTTTAAGGAGAAAATACATCATTGATGGTTCGGTTTTTTAATAAATAATGATAAGATTACTGCGTAGTTGAAAGACAAGTAATTATTGTTTATAAATTACTATGCCCGCAACTTCGCCCGCGTAAAATTAGGTATAAAAACTTAAACTAGCGATCGATTCAAATACCAACCACTGATTAGGCCACGACCTCCTTTATGCGTCTAGCAAAGGTATCTAAAAAAATTTACTAGATAGCTAACGAACTGTAGTTTATCTGAGTGATAACCGACGTCCATAGACAACCTTTGAGGAATGAGTATAGTTTTATCTATTTATCCCTTTTAACCATCGACATTCCTTCTCTCATATATCTATATTATATCTATATCCCTTTTATAAAAATGGTAAACCAGGTTTTCCTAATCTTTGTTCAATTTACGAATAAATAGTCTTTGTCAACCCTAACACAACCGTGAAATCACAAATTCGCGCCTTAACATTATTCACTTGGAATAACCAAAACTTAATAACTCCAGATTCCACCTCTCAATAACTTATTACAGAGCTGGTTTAAATCGAGAAGTAAACCGGTTAAGTCGAGTAAAAAACCGTATTAAATTAACTCTACAATGCAAACATTATAAACATAAATCTTTACACTATTTATCTCGCTTATTTAAAAAAAGTTGCGTGCCGTCAATAAATCAAGGAACGATAATGCATTGAAAATGCCTTCGACCGCGACCTTCACTGCACTAACTACTTCTTAATACGTTCGTATACCCATTCCAGACTTGCTTCACACGATTACCGATTTAATGACCCTTAAAATTAAGGCTAATATCGCGCAAAACTTCTTAAGTGACATGTGATGGGGTGTACGTTTAAGTTCAACATGTCAAAGTATCGTATTACAGGGACGTACATTGCTCGTCTAGCACTTGTTTCTCTGCCGCACATTCATCGTCAGCTGTCGATGTAAAGCTGATACCGAGTCAATCTCGACATGGTAACTGGTGGCTGCAGGATGTTCGCGACAGGCGCCGGTAATAACAAATTAGCTTGGGGTTGGTGACTCACACAAGTGTGACCATGTTATTTACCACTCAGAGGATTAGCGAAATATTAAGTGATATTGAAACGTACGTTTTTTTAATTTCGTAAACAAATAAAACATCTCTTCTCTTCATCATCTCAATTACACGATTAGAATTGTTCGAAATTTTAGCGTTACAGGATGAAAACTATAATCTCTTTGAAAAAATAATGGCAATCACTACCAGGTTTGCAAATACGTAACGGCATTTAAGAAATGATTAATGCTCTTTTCTTAAAGGTTAAAGCGTTCAAACGTTTTGCTAATTAAAGCAATCGATTGAATGTGAAGCAAAATGTTTCGACCTTCATGTATTCATATTTCTAGAAATGTTATAGCACCATAAGTGAATCGATATGCATATTATACAGTCAAGTTAACTTATTAAGTTCGAATTCATTTAGGATATAAATTGATCGTGCTAGGCCCACAGTGGACCCCTCTTAGCATCAACGTGTGGTTTGTGTTACAGTGGTTTATAGCCATGCCCACTCAGCACACAGCAGGATTGATAGGCATACCTGGGGTAATCCTAGTATTATTTTGAAAAAATAAACGTAACCTGTTTCGACAGCTATCCCATCCAGTAACATTTGTGACAGAAGCTAATCATGCGTGACGTGAAATGGGCTGTCCATAATCATCCTGAAGTATTGTCACAACAATTAGCCCGTCGCGTACACCTATTCCGGTTTCTGTACATTAATAATCACATCGACACTTTTTTGATTATTTTTAATCTACGCCGGTGGCGCCTTGGAGACCAGTTCCGGCAGTTCCTTTGTAACCGACCTCGAATACGGAGCTCCTTAATTCGACCGGTATAATTTGTTTGCAATTTCGATGCTAATTTGCCGTGGACTTACCGTGGCGGAAAGATTAACTCATTTATGTCTTGAGGTTTAACAATGATTTAAATAATTTGTCTGAAGATGATTGTTTTTTTTTAATTTATTTTACAGCCTTGGATTACCTTTAAAAGCCCATTTTAATAATTTACAGTTTAGGTTATATAAACGTCAAACTATGGTTTTAAGGGAAAGGTATGTCAAGTTCATTTACACGTAGGTAAAAAATGTATCCCTTATATTGAAATATAATGAAATTAAGAAACTAAAACGCCAACATCTTTTACTTAATTTATCATTAAGTGGCCTACCTTTATTTACAAAAAAAACTACAGATAAAATTTACAAGCAACCTAAACTGCAGTCAAAAGCTAGTGCGTTTATAATATGAAAAGAAAAAAAAACGGTAGTACGTTTGAGGTAAATAAATGCACGTGTTACCGCGTAACCCTTTTCTTAAAACTGTCAACCACAGACAGACACGATAACATTTGTTGATGACAACATTATAAAGGGGTTTTCGTACAAAGGATGAGGATTTTTGTATACTATTACATGCTCATAAAGTTATTAAATAAAAATTTTAGAGTCTAGAATGTTATCTTTAATAACAGTTGTCATCCAGAGCTCAAGTCAATTTTATTAAATTTATGAGATTCTTATTCTTCTGTTCCAAGTTCAAGCTAAATTCATGACATACTTTCGTTCTTTCACATTAGCTTTCACCATATAAATTATAGTTATATGCACTATATTACGATTATGCCGGCGCCAGATGTAGTTCAAAGTGTTTGTGCATTTTTGTTCTTGAAGACTACAAAGTTCTACAAAACTTTGCGCACCTACACAAAGTCCCCGGCCACACTACGTGGTCATCGAAATGAAGCTGTCTGGCTCCGGCATTATAGTCTATGTAACTAATAAATATTTTCTCTAATGCTTTCTTTCTTTCACGTTTAGACAAAAAATAAAATGTTATCATTCCAATCATTTAGACTATCTATTCTAAAAAGCCTTTAGCGTTTTACGCTTCCATACTTAAAATCGTACAAGTAAGAAATCTTGTTACTTTATCACCTAACATTAGATGTAGCTTTAAGGCGTTTTCTGCTCTGATTGGTAGTTGAGTCATCGACGTAACAGGCTTCAAGGGTAATGAGAACTGAGCGTTGAGGCAGGAAGAGTGACGTTCCTTTTAGGGCAACTCGCGTGACAAGAATCAGTTCACTCTCGCGTAGGTCAGTGCATTTTGTTGTATAAAGATATAAGTATCGCTTGTGGCTATAATAAATTAGTATGTGGTTGATCTTCTGCGGGTCTTTCGTCTTGCATCAATTTATCCTTTGATATCATAATTCAGAGATCTTTTGTACTTATAAGTTTATATATTTATGATGTCATCTACTTTATCTTTTAAATTTTATTAATCTATGTATACTGTATGCTATATTCTTTGAATATTAATATATTTGCAAAATATTCTCGGTAGGTGTTAGTGCATAGAAAAGTTACATTGGAGTTGCATTTGTCAGAGGATTAAACTTTTTTTCTTAGCTATAAAGTTAAATCCAAGTTTGTGAGGTTGCAACCCTTGTTACATGGCCGCCATTTTGGATAAAGGGTTGCAAATGTTTGTTATGGTTTATCTGTCGAATTAAAGGCTTCACAAAAAAAGTTGTTAACATTTTCTGTTGTGAATAATATCTACAACATTTGTCAAATGCCTTGTAGTCGTAGAACCTATAATAAAAAAGTTAAAAGTGAATATCGCATCAATACTTATCTACTTTTACCAGTGTTCAGGACCTTTATAATTACCAAGCCACAACTGGGCCCGATGGTAAACAAACATTGCTTATGTCATCGTCGTATAATTCTAAATGCGATGTAAGTTTTCAGGAAAGGTAAAATTTTTCATCATCTTCATAGGCCTTTTAAACTCTTTTACACCTTTGATTAGTTATAAATATTATTTCTCTTTATTTATATTCAACTTTAGCCTCAATTTTAAATAGTCTTTCCATTCGTTATTTTACTTTTGTTTATTTGTAGTTAGAAGTTTTTGAAATAAAAGTTCCTTAAGTTCAGTCCGTTGTTACTCAACCCTATCGAACAGTTCTTACTTCAACGTATAACAAATTGCTTTCTAATTAGAAACGTATGCGAATTTAATTCTGATGCCAGAGATAATGCAGTAAATCATATTCTATTAGAGTTAGATTAACACCCGTGAGAGCGCATCCATGGGAACTGCTCGGATATAATTCATTTCACATGGGTGTTGCATGTATACCACTTCATTGCAACACTACTCGCATTTCACTTGTTTTCACTTACTATTCTTATATAAATACAGTCTACATACAATAGCAGAATTAGCGGAACACCTAAAAAGGGAGAAAATCAAAATAGTTAGTTTTATTCTAAACAAATAATAACTAAACATGAAACATGCTATGACATTAATTTGCAACGCCATATTTAAAGTTTAATGAAAAAAAAAACAATTAAACAAAATGCATTTTTCTTTTAATTTTACATCATTCGCAGAATGACCAGACGGATGGAAACCATAATCAAAAAAAGGGGGGGTTGAGGGTCTTGACCCCTGCTTGGTCAAGGTCTGCAGACCTTGATGTATGTTGCGACTTATTGATTTGAATGTGGCAGAAAGAGAAAAGAAGGGGCGATGTATGCGCCGGAGGAGCTTATATAGATGCGTAACGGTGCACAAAAGAGTATTTGTTATTTTTTAAATTTAATAATGTGGATGTTTTCTGTGATCTGTGTTTAATCTTGAACAGTTAGATAGCCTATTCATCGAGGAAGGCTATAGACTACAAGCGCCAACGCTAAGATTTAACGCAACGCTTCTTTAAATTTCGTGCGAAAGATGGCATACAAATGTCTATAAAATATAGGTAAGGTAGAGTATATGGATAGTTTTATAGGGGTAAAAAATCCGTTGAATTAAACTGCTTTA
This sequence comes from Charaxes varanes, assembly GCA_024363005.1. Taxonomy (NCBI): domain Eukaryota; kingdom Metazoa; phylum Arthropoda; class Insecta; order Lepidoptera; family Nymphalidae; genus Charaxes; species Charaxes varanes. The sequence continues at coordinate 819,323 of JANCMC010013376.1, forward strand.
TTTTGGGTCAGCGGATTTTAGGAGTTAATCTGACGTACTTCCTCTATCTATTTGCCAAATCTGAGCCAATATCAGGAAACCTTTTTCCACTTGACCGTTCGGTCAGGTCGCTCCATATATATAACACTAGCCTTGCCCGGGACTTCGACCGCGTAAAGTTATGTAGAAAAAAAATATATTCAATTTTAGCGTGATGATATATAGCCTTCCTCAAAAAATGGGCTATCTAACACTGAAAGGATTTTTCGAATCGGACTGTGCGTGAGGTTTTTTTTTAAATTTAATACAATTATCACTTTTTCAGTGTATTAATCACACACGATCCTATATATCCACCAATCGACCATGGGCATAGACCTACCTTCCTTTATGCCACTCTCTCCTGTCTCTTGCCTGTCGCATCCATCTACATCCTGTTACCCTCTTTATGTCGTCCATCGATCTCGCATAGCGAGACTTAAATAAAATACCATTTGAATTTGAATAGTAACTACAAACTATCTCCCTGCCAAATTTCATCTTTGTACGTCTCGCAGTTTTTTTTTTTAAGTTTCATGATAGGGACTTATCGCGTTTATACATAATCTACATTTCTACAATTTCAATAATAATTTATAAGCAGTCATTTAGTAAGAGTTTTCCTATTTTAACTCATTTATCTCAATATACCCTCGTTTTATTTGCCGATACAATATTTATGATACGTTGCGATAAAATGTTCCATAGGAACGACTTGGATTTCTCGAGCCCATTCTAGGCCATCACTCAGTTATTGCCCTAGGTCACCAGCCATCATCATAGGCATATATCCTGCCTAGCTCCATTTCAGTTCTGCTACCCTGTTTCCGACGTCCTTGACTTCAGTACCAAGTCAAATTTCGTTATTGCGAACTATGTCTTTAATGGCGTCATTAAACTCCATACAAATTGAAGTTAACTTTACCATCGCGTTAAAGTTGAAAAACTCGCACTAAGCACACTGGTATACGCTAGTTGGAATATTTCGGTATTGTTGATCTCTCTTTCTTTTCTACATAGCGTTGTTTTTTTCTTTTTTCTAGTTTCTGGAATTCCACCACAGGCTCGCTGTCCATAGTCACTCTACGTAGCATTATCCGGGTCTAGTTCCAGGGTCCACTGAAATTGCAGGGAATATGGCTGTGAAACCAGTTAAGATGGCTGAATGCCGTATGACGTCAACCGCAGACCCTCCACAGTAACTTCAATCTCACAGCTAAGATCAAGCAGTGACATTGTTTTGGACGACCTGTCTTACCTGCCTACAGAAACTCGGAGGACATCGGTTATAGGAAAACCAGTGTTACAATGGGTCACCCATCTAATACCCGGCCGCGGTAAGAAATGCTTAACCTAGGGATAGACTCAAATGCGGGCCACTGATAATGTAACACTTTAGAGTCCTGAGTAGTAGATATATATTTTACTGGCCCGTTAGCGCAGTGAGCATTGACCCTGCCTTCCGCTCCTTGGGTTGGGGGTTCGATTCCCGACTCTAGTCTGGGTCTATTATCTATATGTGTGTATTTATAGATGAAAATGTTCGTGTTAAGTCGTTCGAATAGTTCTTTCTAGGCCCTTAGACCTCACCAACCGAGATCTTGATTTGGGTCTGAATTATCTACTAATTTAATATTTATTTTTTATTATTCGTCATATAAAACCTTTATTGTAATGTTAGTTTATTAAGAAAAGAAAAGAAGGCGCAACCTTCCAAGGGTCTGAAAATACGACTACAAAAACAGCGGTATCCGACTGTCCGGTCCTGTTTGCTTATTTGCGTGTAGAGTGTAGACACACAGTCGCCATCGCAAGGTCACATTTAAGGCTTCTATACATTATTGCAATCAATAAACTTTGTATTGTAACATCTGTTTGAAAGTTAAGGAGATATCCTTAAAAACAAACTTCCAAGAGTCTGAAAATAGGACTATAAGAACAGCGGTGGCCGACTGTCCGGTCCTATTTGCTTATTTGCGTGTAGAGTGTAGACACACAGTCGCCATCGCAAGGTCACATTTAAGGCTGCTATAGGTTATTTTAATCAATAAACTTAATATTGTTATATCTGTTTAGTAAGGTAGGAATAAATCCTTAAATGCAAACTTCCAGGAATCTTTAAAAACGACTATAAGAACAGTAGCTTTAGACTGTCCGGTCCTATTTGCTTATTTGCGTGACCTTAGCGTGGCAAATCAATTTTTTGGTTGTTTATACTTCTTCTTCTTTTCGTTTCAATGGCAAAACTATATTGTGAACTCTCAAATAATGCTGTTACCACCAGTAATAGACATACCGCCCATATCTACCCATGCATATTAAATCGCAGATCTAAGATATTCATTTAATAAGCTGTAAAGGGAACTATGATGTATATGAAATGCACAAGGTATCTAGCGTATTTATTTAGATAATGCCGGAGCAGGACATAGCTCAAAGTATTTATACATTTTTTGTCCTAGAAGATTACAAAGTTCTACAAAACTGAGCAGCTACGCAAAGTCTCAGGTCACACTACATGATCATTCAAATAAAGCTATGTCTGGTGCCGGTTAAGACAATACGCGGATGCATTACCAACTATTAAAATTTATTCACCGGCTTAAAGAAAGATTTAGATTTTAAAATATTTGACAAAACAAAATTTTGTCTGAGGCTAAAGGTACAACTTCCAAAAATTTTATGACAATTATATATCAAAGTATGAAAAAATTAACACGTACGGAAAAGTTAACTCCGAGAAAATTAATAAAAATCTGTTCCTACTGCATTATCTGTGAGGCGAGTACTTATGTATTAAAAATAATACTGACATTTCTGTATAGTTCACGACCATATGAACCGATTTTGACGATTCTTTTTTTATTTGAAAGCAGGTGCTTTTCACGTGGTTCCGTTTTAAGCTGGTCTAGTTTTGAAAATTTGAAGTCGCTTTTTAATGTATTTTTAAATTTATTCATCTATTAATCTGCGATTTAATTAAAATATCTTTGAAAACAGGGCGACCGGGGTATTTAAAATCGAACACCGAAATATTTATTTCTGTATTCTAAAACCAATAAAAAGAAATTAGACTCTCAGGTAATTGGATAACGAACTCAAACAAAATTATCTTTAAAAAAAGTTCACGAAATATCAGCAGGTGTAGATTACGTTTCGTAATATTTTTGAGGATTCTTAACCAATAGCTTAAATAAATCTATAAAAATAAATAAAATTGAAGGAGGATGAGGTCGTGGCCTAATCGGTGGTCGGCATTTGAATGGATCGCTAGGTTAAGTTGGTCTTGCTGCGACCGGGTAATAGATGGGTGACCTATTCTAGCACTGGTTTATATTTGATATCCGACCTCTACCGTGTTTCGGAAGGTACACAAAACAGTGGGACCCGATTAACGTTATTCATTAACTTCAGAGACAAAGTTTCCGAAAATTCCCACGCTTTCTTATCTGATAAGTGAGGAGAACAAACTCGGTGATAAGGGTTGAAACCTGAATTTCAATCCTGTCTGAGGGTGAAATTCACCTGTCGGTACTAGTCGAAACAAACCCTCAAATATTTATGTAGTCAAGGCATAACATGTTTGGTAAAAGAAAACAGCAAACATGTTTTGTGAATGGAGAAAATATTGTTACGTAATATAAACGAAAGACAAGTTTTCCTTGTACGTAATCAATCACAAGCAGACGTATTGTATATACAATGAGACAAAGTCAAAGATCACAAAATTTCTTACAAGGGACTTTTGTTATATATTTATTTTGTTACAAGGAGCAAACGAGCAGGTAGCAGGAAGTTACAGTGCCTACTGACGCCCATGGACATCTGCACGACCAGGAGACAAGCAGATGAGATGCCGGCCTTAATGACGAGTTAAGACCATTGGGAAGTCATACGAACCGAACGAAACACGACAACAACACCATCACTTGACGTGACAGCATTGGTGCCACTTCGCCGATCTTATGTAAGAAAGAGGTACTGGTACCGAGACGCGCCGGCCCAATTTGGCTATAAGCATGGCGCTACCTCTAATTAAAAAGACAAGAGAAAGGGATGGAGTAAAATGATATGAAGATATATGGGGAGGAGTGACAGGATGCGGATACTACTGTCACGGTCTGGTATGATCCTACTAGTGCGGCTATAGATGTTGTTGCCCTTCTAATAATAAACTTATGATAGTTCTTGACAAGCCAAGGTCTTTTAGTAGGTTGTACAGGGATTTTGCTGGTATACCCCTTGCTGCTTCCTCTACCGCGTATATAAGCTACCCAAATGGAATTTATATAAAAGAGAGATAAGTTTCATATAGAGTTATTTCATCTTGGCCAAAATTTAATTTTCGGAAGATCTTTTCGAAATATTGTGTATAACAAGCCATTAATTTTCAGGATACCTTGATCATGTTCCTGGGAAGTTTGATTTTAGCGTATTCGGTTGAACAAAGTGGCCTGCATAAGCGATTAGCGTATATTTCGATACGAGCCATCGGTTATTCACACGTGAGGTAAATAGAATGTAGATGTGCGTAATAAACAATTAGAAAATATAAATAAATACTAAATAATGAAATATATAGGACTATATGATACACGGGCATCTGTTCCTAAGGTAGGCAACACAGGCATTACTGTGGCATTACTGTAGGTAACAGCCGCTTGTTATGCACATTTTTTTTCTTTTGGAAAGGTTTTTTTGGAAATTAGAACTGGCATCAACTATTTTTTTCTTTTTTTATTAAATTTATTTAACAAAAAAAACAAGTCAAATATAAACCAGTGCTAGAATGGGTCACCCATCTATCACCCGGTCGCAGCCAGAGCAACTTAACTTAGCAATCGGCTCAAATGCCAACCACTGATTAAGCCACGACCGGCGTTTCAACGGCGTTGAAATTACTTAGTCATATTTAAAATTCAATATAATTTTACAGTCTCTTTCGTCAAATATTTTAGAAGCTACCACTGATTCGGGAAAGTTGGGTCAAAAAAAGAATCAACTAGAAACTCTGTAGCCACTCTTATAAATAATATTTTATACACAAAAGGAGTTCAATACAATTCAAGAGCATGTCAACCATACTTATCACAATGTTTTTGTGAGTATTAAAAGTTTAAGTAAAAAGAAATGAATAATAAATAAACAATTTATTGCACGTGTTGATGTCGCTTAATACCGTATATATGAATTAATTTTGTATACTTACCTATTTCTTAGTATCTAAATCGAAGTTTTTTTATATATTACAAGGAGCAAACGGGCAGACATCCGAACCACCAGAAGGCTTGCAGATGCGTTGCCAGCCTTTAATGACGAGATTAGGCCACCGAGAAGTTTCACAAACCGAACGAAACGCGACAACAATACCATCACTTGACGTGACAGCATTGCCGTCACTTCACGCCGATCTTGGCGTGAAGTGGCGGCAATACTGTCACGTCAAGTGATGGTATTGTTGTCGCGTTTTGTTCGGTTTGTGAGACTTCCCAATGGCCTACACTCGTCATTTAAGGCCGGCAACGTATCTGCTAGCCTTCTGGTCGTGCAGATGTCCGTGGGCGTCGGTACTACCTGCTCGTTTGCCACTTGTAACATAAAAAATAAGTTACTATGAAACTTTTATCGCTGAAAAAAACAGTCCATAATTTAATGTGATGTATGTAAGTCATTTCAAATTTTAATTTAATTACAAGCCGCCATAGTTCATTGATTGGAGCGTGCAAATCCTAATGTGAGGACGTAAGTTCAAGTCTAGGATTCTAATTTAAAAAAAAAGTGGCCAAGAGCGTGTCAATACATGTTTAGTAGGGTTCTGTATCTGATATGCGATAAAGATATTTGTTAAATAACTTCAAAATGTGTAGTACGATCGAAAGATTTTTTCTAAAGAATTTTTAGCATATCCTACCAAGATGATAAATATGAAGTCTCTAGATCTAATGGTTTAAAAAATCAAAGGGAGGGGGGGACACCTTGCAAATGGACGGACAGGTACATTCTTGACGACGGCAACTAATTTTTTTTGTCTTTAACTAAAGAAGATAAATTTTTCGTTTTAACGAAACGCGACAACAATACCATCACTTGACGTGACAGCATTGCCGCCACTTCACGCCGATCTCATAAGAGATAGAGGTACTGGTACCCGAACGCGCCGGCCCAATTTTCGGCTACAAGCGTGGCGCTATACTATCTACGCCTTAATAATAAGCGTGTTTTTAACATGTTGTTTAAATTTAACTATAGATATATTTAATATGGCATCTGGAATTTTGTTAAAGAAGCGTATACTCGCGCCCATAAACGATTTCTGTGCTCTATCCAGGCGCAGGAACAGAGATTTAACTTAATACGAAGAAGTAGAGGAATCTCAATGATCAATTTTTTTTATCTATTTCTGCTCTGTTTGACTTAAATTGTTAGTAATAATTCAAACGAGATTAATTTTCTTTATTGTTTTTTACATATAGCCTTTTTTCTCCCGCTGCAGGGTAAAGGCCTCCCTACTATTTTCCTGAGCCTTAAAAATTATTTAATATAAACAAGCGCGAAAAAAAATTCTTTCAAAATGGTGGAAGTATTTTGATATAATATTTTTCGCCAACTGTAAAGCTTTAGAAGTATCACGATTTTATGTGAAAAATATGATATAGGTAGTAAATGGAACTTGCGGTAGCCAAAATCAATGCGCCAAAAAATTATGCAGACATACAATTTACTTTCACGCGAACGGGATGCGAAATTTTTGGCACGAGTCCACCATTATTACTACTCCCATCGCGTCGAAATTTAATGTGTGTGTGGGACCAAGCGGGACCCTCGGCGCCTAGCTGCATCGTCAATGTGGAGTTCCACCGCATGAACGACGCCAGACGTTTATAAAACACAAATTTACTCTTTTATAAATTGAGTGAACACTCGCTTATCTAGTGTAAAACGGCCTTATAAAGTGCGAATGCGCGATCGCGCGAATTCAGTTTATACGCACGTGCGATCAAAAGTGTCTAAGAAGTGTCCTAATTCACGCCATCGCACCGAATTTCAATTAGGACGCTTCTTAAGGCTGATTTATGACAGACGAACAAATGCTTATTCTATGACGTCATGCTTACAGAACGCAAATGTGCGTTGCCAGCGAACTTAGTTCGTACAAACGTGCCATCAAACGTATTGATATGTCCTATTAATATTATAAGCGCGAAAGTTTGTATGTATGTATGGATGGATGTCTGGATGTATGTTTGACGCTCGTTCACGGAAAAACTACTGAATGGATTCTAATAAAACTTTGCAATAATATAGTCTATACATTAGAATAACACATAGGATATATATTATAAATAAATTGTGCGAATTGTCCAAAATATAACGATAAATGACAAGTGCGTAGGAGAAAATTGTGCTATCTTCGAGCTATTCTGGCGTGCGCTGCAAAAACCGCTAGAGTTACACGTATATAGTGTTTCAGGGAAATGTTTATCTTAAATAGTTCTACAAAAAAGCTCGCGGCAGCATATAGCTATATTTCATGTTTAAGCCATTAACGCCAAAATAGTGAACCATTATGGAACGGGAACAGGAAAGGGAATGGAAACGGAACGGGGACAATATTATAGGATAATAGAATGTAGTAAATAGTAAGTAACCCAACGTTCGGGAAGGGCAGCGTCTGCCGGATCCGCTAGTAAATTATATTTATAGATATATAGGACTATAGGTATAATAATAAATAGTTTATTATATATTTATAAAAAGTGAATGGTCACCTATCTCGAAAGCCGCGGTACGTACAAAGATGAAATTTGGCTGGGAGGTAGTTCAGAGCTGTGAATAGACATCCGCTAAGAATAGAGATTAAGGAGATCTAATCGTTCTCGTTAGTTATTTTACGCAGAAAAATTCGCAGAGGGCCATTATTAGTATGATATAATAATGGATTTTTAGGGTTCCGAAACACTACAACGAACCCTTATAATTTTGCTCTGTCCGTCCGTCTGTCTGCCCGTAAGTTACCCCCCCAGCATTTCCAAAGTATCAGACGTAGAGACTTGAAATTTTCCACGTGGATAGAACATGCTAAAGACTCATTAGGAAAATTATTCTGAACGAAATCGGACTACAACTTTTGAAGTTATTTAACAAATAGGTTTATAGCGTATCAGATACGGTACCCTTCTATATGAGCGTGTCTTGACACGCTCTTGGACATTTTATAGACAGATTAGAGTACTTAATATAAATTTCGCTATGCAAAGTAATTTAAGCTCTGATTTACGTTGAGCAATATAATATCTCCTTCCAAGAAATATACTTTGGAACATTTTAATTAGTGGTTTCCTTTACCGAACAGAGAAAGGGAATTACGAAATAAATTAGTATAAACGACATTATATTTTTCTCGTCCCCGCTTCGGTCTTGATAACACCGTTTACCTTTATTTATGAAACGAAATTGGTGTAATTTTAAGTGAATAATGAACACCATACGTTTTCCTGGTTGTACCTTCGTATAATTGACTTCGAACCTTAATGAAACGTCACTCCGTCAGACGCTCCGCGAGCTTTTAATAATTTCCGATCCCCCGTGGTACTCAAATGTAAATAAAGTCAAAAACGTTTATTCATATACAGTTTTTTAAAAGCACTTATGAACGTCATATGTATAATATCATTTTTTGAATCATTTCACAGTTTGGTTATAAAATTTACGTCTTATAAGCTAAGTTTACATGGGTTCCTCGCGCCATGAGAAGAGCCAGCTACAATCGCAGTCGGGTAATTTTTTGGTATCACCATTATCACAATAATTCAGATTTGGTTAAAGCAATTTATTCCCTTTGCATGATTTTATCATTCAAATAATCCTTTACATTAGAATAGCTTTTATGAATGACTTAAAGTTTTTAAAAGGTTTAAATTTATTTGAAGACATCTCCCGAATGGCATAGGGGAATTTGTTCTAGAAACGTGTACAGTTACACTTAAATGTGGAGTTAATTTTACGGAGCCTAGTAGCATTCGTTACTAGTTGTTCTTTATTGCTAAGGTTTTTAATAGTGTAAGATTTACTTTGGAGTTGTAGCTTAATTAGTGGCGAGTATTTGAGTCGATCGCTGGGTTAAGTAGCTCTTACTGCGGCTAGGTGATTGATCGCTTACCAAATCTAGCACTGGTTTTCGAATATCTGACTTCCCCCATGTTTCGCTAGGCACGTAAACCAGTGGTCACCGATTAATGTCACCAACTGATATTAGCCGTGAGATTAGAGACTGTGATGGTTCAAGCGGCAGTAATCCATTTTAACTCGTCCCATCCTCTGATTCAGGAATACTTAATTTATAGGTTTAAAAAAAAACAATTTAATCTCTAAAAATACTACAAAACAGCTAACAATTAAATATATGACAATAAATTAAAAATTTAGCAAGAAATAAAAATAATAAAATCACATGTTGACTGCCTGTAGCAGTTTTAAGGATGGGTACAACAGCTCAGCATTTTTGCAATGTCTTAAGTGCAAAAAACATAAAACATTACGTTGATTGTTTTACTCCAAACATGATGACGAGGGTTATGATGGAATTTAGAGCCCGGCAATCATTGACTCAATTTAATCTGTTTAAAGTATAACTCTTTATTATCATAACGCTATTGCCAGCCAACTGCTTTCGCGTACGACAAATTCATACAATATTGTAAAACAAGAACAGGAGCGCTATGATTAAGCCATAAAGCCGTTTTATGTTGCTTCTTATTACATAGTTCTTGATTTTACTGCTCGCGTTGCCGGGGACAGGTTTACGACATGGAACTGGTAGAAATGGATCCGCATTTCAGCCAACGCCGTACTAAAGCGGAACTCCGCGTTTAAGTAATTGCCTATATAACCTTTTTGGGGAAATAAAACCTAATTTACCTATATCGAGAGGAAATAATTTCGTAATAAGATTAAATGGAGTTTTATTCCCTTTACGTGGTTAATCGTGATGTTAGCAATGCTTAAAGGTTTTGTTATACTTCTGTATGCAAACAATATTGTGAATCAGACAGCACACGGGTGTTGTTACTTACCTTATGAAGAGACGACCGTGTGTTATTAGTCTATGTATGCATGTATGTTTGAATGTATGTAACTTATATTGTGTAGCATAACGATGCAAGCAAGTGCTTAACCTAATCTTTATTTCTTTTTAAAGAATATTAGAAATACTTTTTTAGGTATGTCTAATATTCCCTTTTCCCCTCCTACTAAGCTTAAATTGAATGCTTGCATTAGGAGTGGGTGCGACAATACCCCACCCCACGATTTTAAAATGTGTTGTCTTTGTCTCAGCGTACTCTTATGATATAACTTGCACATGCGCAGTTGACATATCCTATATTGCGCATGCGCAACCAGAAGCTTCTCAAATGCCGACGCCAGACATAGCTCAAAGCGTTTGTACATGTTTGTCCTTGAAGACTAAATTCTACAAAACTTTGCGCAGCTATGCAGTCCCCGGCCACAATACACGATTCAAATGAAGCTGTGTCTAGCGCCGGCATATTAACATATATAAAAGCAAAAGGTCACCTATCACGAAGTTTCGAAAACCATATAAAGATGATATTTGGATGGAAGGGAGTAGACAAACACAAAAAACGAAATTTCCAAGAGTGCTAGATTAAAGAGATTTAGGGCAAGTTTATATTTATACAGGCGAAATCGCAGGAAACAGACAGAATATATGTTTGTTTAAATGTGTACCGTACCGTATATCATCTAAATCTTATCTGTTTACTATAACCTCCTTTGCCGCAATACGACAGCTATTACTTATCGGTGACACAAATATTTAGTTTATTGGTTTCGGTTTTCGCTCCCGTGTAAGACCGCTTTGATTTCAATACGGCTCGGCTTATTGCGAGACCTATTGAGGAGGTCGTTGACTAATCAGTGATCGGCGTTTGAGTCGATCACTAAGATAAACAGTTCTCATCGGTTCCTGAACACAATATTAACTAAATAAAATTAGGTGGTGGGTAATAAATATTTCGTGGGACATTTACTCCATTTCATGTATACAACTTACAGAGACTATTGATATTTAAAGTTTGCATTAGTGCACCTTTTGTATAAGACTAGGGAGTAAATATACATCTACTTCACCTCAATTTAATTAACTACCGTCTTCCATGGACGGCTCGCAGATGCGCTGCTGGCCTTGATACATACAGGATTCTTTTCAATAAGACCGCAAATGTAACAAAGAAATTATCTACCTATATAATAAAAGGACAAAAAATTTAAACATTCCTTAAACTCGGGCTATTACATCAATTACAATACACATTAACTACACACGTGCAGGACTCGTGTGGAAATATGTAGTTCAAGCTACCCAAACAAGACCCAAATTCTTGTGTACCTTCTCGGCTAATTAGTGTAGAAATTGTACAATAGAATACCAAATGTGCATTATTTTCACTAAAATATCTTTAAATATATAATTTTACTTTACGTCTGTCCACAAAAAGATCGATTAAACTTTAATAATAAATAATAATAATAAATATATACAGGACTATATGATACATGGACGTCTGTTCCTAAGGTAGACAACTTAATGCCTGTGTTATAGGTAGATGACGTCAGATCGCAATCGGTTATCTTAGCTCGCCTCACAGCCACATCCTCTACAATTTAAGCCGGACCCTGGCACTCAACCAGGACAACGTTAGCAAAAAGAAGAAGAATTACTGTAGTTTAAAAGTATAGCGTACATTAGTTCTTTAATCCAGAGTTTGGACTTGGTTGGACCTTTGGACAGGCAAGGGCCCCATCGTTAAAAAATGTGATGCAATCGGGCTACACTTAATTAGTAATTACTTGAAAACAAGCGTCTAATTATCAGTTTATGTAAGCTATTTATTATATTGTTTTATATAAATTTTAGTACACCCTGACACAACTTCGAGCTCAGGTAATGTTATGCCAATCGTGAGAATTTTGATTCATTGTTTCTTCCTATTTCACGCCTTAAGTACTTAACTGGTCGTTTATAATTATATTGCATCGTTTTGAAAACCTTTTATGTAAAGCAAAATATTTTTCATCCAAGGCAAAAGTTACACATCGAATACCATTAGTTAATGTCTTCTATATCTATACTAATACTAGGTGAGCCCCGGGACTTCGCCCACGTGGACCCTTCTTATCACTTAGGGGTTTAAAGATAGTGTTTGGATAATAGTTAATAACTGATAGAATCAGACGTTGCTTTTCGGAAATAACCTTCTATTTCTTCCCATATCTGCTCTGTTTATTGTAACAATTATGATAGCAATAAATGATATTTTATTTATTTTTATACGATTCTGCATAACGCAACTCTTCATAAATATAAGTATAAAATTTTATCCCAAACCAGGAATGACACTATAAAGCTCTCAGGATCCTTTGAGGCAGGTCAAGCCACAATACTGTTACTCACTTACACACACACACACACACACACACACACACACACACACAAATACACATATTTTATTTATTCATTTAACCGGGTTATGTTTCTGGAACCATGTTTATACGTATATGTAGTGTTTTTGGTATTTATTCTCAAATAATACTAGACTTATATTTCTGGAGGTGATAGCGAAATATCTGAGCTACAAGTAAATATAGCTAAATCAGATGTCTTATTGTTAACATCTTATGTGGCAATGTATTTGAGAAATTTTTTTTTTCTTTGTACTTTGACTTTGATCCATCCATTATGGGAATTTGATTTCGTATCGAAAAACGCATACTAACTGATAAGGTAGTAAATCGAATCGTCGAACAATAAGTTGAAAGTCCCACAAACCGAACGAAACGCGACAACAACACCATCACTAGACGTGACAGCATTGCCGCCACTTCAAGCCGATCTCATGATATGAGTCAGTTTTTTTTACTTTTGTTATCTTCGAAATTTTTAACAAACGTTAGTATACTACTTTTACTGTATAAACAATTAGAGATTCTCTACGAATTTACATTTTTTGTTGATCAACGACCTTTTTCATATTTATAAGATTTTTAATTTAACTTTCATTAGAAATCCCTTACTTAATATTTCTATTCAGTAAATATGTTAATAAACTAAGCGTGACTTTGCAAAAATTCATGATGTCCGAGAAGATTCATTATGCATTTTTGATCGTAGATTTAAGAAACTCCCAATAACGCAGGCCGTTGCGTCTTTTCCTTGTATTTATTTTATATAGTTATTTATTAGTATTCTACAGAGTTACAGAAAATATGAATGTATTGAAAGTAACAGGTAAATTTGGGCAAAAAGATAGACTTAACTTTTTAAGATATTAGATAAACTGTGTAAGGAAAGAATTCACAATAGGAAATAGAAGGAAGGTCTTAATTATGAGCGTGTGTGTGTGTATGTGTTTGGGCAACTTCAGTGTCTCTTTTGTTAAATCGTCTTTGTTACATCGTCTCATGTGTATATTTACCTTATCTTTCGCAACCGTAACAAAAAATGCAAAAGTTAAAACAGCTTGTTTAAATATGGCGTCAAAAAAAACGGAATCCCAAAAAAACGAAAACACGAATGCAGGCGACGTGCTAAAAACGATTGTACGTATCACACCTGCGCGCTGCGACCCAAAACACTTGCAGTTCTGACACTTACAAATGTGACTTTAAATTAAGTTGCCTTGTATGAAAGCACTATCAAAACCCATTACACGCCTCAACTTTACACGCATGTACTATCGACATACTCATCAAAACCCACCTTTTTTAGTTACCCATAAGTCTTAAATCTAGGTATTGCTGACTCATTTTACTATAGAGCCAAGGATGAATTTGTCTCATTTTTTATATAAAAGACTATCACGAAATGTAGAAAATCGCGGGACGTACAAAGATACAATTTTGCAGGCAGTAAGTTTATAGTTACTAGATCCGCTAATAACAGATTTTTCGATAGGGACAGATTATGGTCTCTTGCAGGTTTAATTTTACGCAGACGAAGTCGAGGGAAACATCTAGTAACCTATAACAAGAAAGTTACATTGTTTACAAATGACATGCAAAATCTTTTTCCCTGAAACTCGGGAATAAAATTTTCAACAATACTGTAAGCGAAATATTTCTCCAATACCACCATGACTTGGTACTGCACTGACCGTCTCTCACGAATTCATTACACTTTTAAGTCTTCCTAATCAAATGATATGAATCTGAGCTGTTTGTGCGGTGCAACTCAAACAATGTGCCATCTTATATCGTGCCCTGCGTGCCCTTATACCTGCACGTAAGAGGACTTGATGGCTGCCACTCATAACGCAATTGATGTTTCTAAGTTCTGGCCCACACAATTTAGTGCTTGCCAACGAAACGCTAAGAAGAAGCAGCGTCGTCACTAATAAAATATAGCGCTGTAAATAGACCATTGCTCGTTAAATAAGCGTCGCGTTATAATAGCGCTAGCGTGCGAACAAAATTTGGGAATTCATATGTTCTATTCGAACGCTTTTTTAACGCGCGTTAAAAAAACTCTCGTTTATATGAGGGCTTACTGTCAGTTGAACTGAAACACATTGGCCATGTCTTAATTGTTCCTATACTAAGGTTTATTTCTATAAATATATTCTTTACACCAAACAAACAGAATACGTATAAACTTTTTTTAGAATGATCACTGTTATAAAATTAGAATTTGGTTCTAGATTTAGCGGACCCGACAGACGTTGTCTTGCCCGAATTTAGGTTCGTTTCTTATTCGCCAAATAACCAATCTCCTTTATGTCTAGTCCACAAGTTTGTCCGAATTTTAGTGAGAGTAATGAACAATGATTGAGTTTTATATAATAGTTGCAATTTATTCGTGGAGGGACATGCATTTTTAGACTGAGCGCACTATACCATTTTCAAGATTTTTTTTTAAATTTTTTCAAAGTTTGCGCAGGACGTGCTAAACCACATCCGTTAGCTCGATAAATTATTATTATCTGTATCACGATGACTTTGACATTGTGGTTTTAGTCGTTTCGAGTCCTGTATATCCTGGGAACCATGGTATCTGATAAGTTGGAACGCAGGTTTTACTCACTCGGAGACCTGGAAACTATATGTTTTTAATAGAAATGAAAGAAACCTATACTAATATATAAAGCTGTTTGTTTGTATGCATGAAAGCGATGATCTCTGGAACCACTGGTCCGATATGAACAATTCTTTCAGTGTTAGATATCGAGGAAGGCTATAGGCTATATATCATCACGCTAAAATTGAATCTAATTGTTTTTTACCTAATTTTACGCGAACGAAGTGGCGAGCATAGCGTCTACCTTTATACCGAAATTCATCAAAATGGGTTCAGCGGTTAAGGCGTGAAAGCGTAACAGGCAGAGGTATTTTCACATTTATAATATTAAGTAAGAAAATAATTTCCTTTTGCGCAAATCTTTTATCTTTTTAATTTGCGTGCTAATTCTGTGGTTAAAAATATTTTATTTGTTGCGCAGTTATGGGCCAGCGATGTGCTCGCCTTTTGTTATTCGGGGACTGTTAGTGCCCTCTTGACATTTTGTGCTCTGGTGTTTGTGTATTTTGTTTTTTTTTTTCATTGTAAGTTAGTACACAAAAACTTGGAGTAGATGCCTTCGATTACTGACTTCTTAATGTTTTTACTAGTTGTTACCCACGACATTGTCTGCGTAAAATAATAAGGTGAAAATTTTTAGCGTGGTGATATATAGCTTATAGTCTTCCTCGGAATGAATTATTTTTTTTTATATCGGACCAGTAGTTTCTGAATTTAGTGCGTTTTAGCAAGCAAACATACTCTTCAGCTTTATATATTATTATCGATATAGAATAAAGATAATAATTTGAGGTCGTGGCCTAATCAGTAGTCGAAATTTAAGTCGATCGCTAGGTTAAGTTGCTCTTGCTGCGATCGGGTGATAGATGGGTGACCCATTTTGACACTGCTGAATATTTGATATCTAACCTCCTCCGTGTTCCGGAAGGCACGTAAAACAGTGGGACCCGATTAATGTCACTTTGTGATATTAGTCGTGAGGTTGTAGAAATCGTGGGGTTCCGGGGATGACGTCAGATGGCAATCGGCTATCTTAACTCGCCCCACAGCCACATACTCTACACTATGAAATACATTCAATGACGATGCATTGCATTAATATTAAACGGACCATGTTTAATTCAAGGATTAAAAAGACTAACGCTACATTTGCCATCCGTAACGCTGTGTAGTAAAGCCGGAATTAGCTTGGCATTGATGTGTTTCAAAAAATTGAAATATTAGGGTTGATGCATTATTTCGTTATGTGAAATAACGATTTAATTTAAAAATATAAAAGTAGCATTACATTCGCACACCCATATATGATCAATAAAACGCTTAATGCTT
Source organism: Charaxes varanes (assembly GCA_024363005.1). Taxonomy (NCBI): domain Eukaryota; kingdom Metazoa; phylum Arthropoda; class Insecta; order Lepidoptera; family Nymphalidae; genus Charaxes; species Charaxes varanes. The sequence goes on from JANCMC010013376.1 coordinate 835,764, forward strand.
AAAAAAAAAATGCTTATTCGAACTTTTTATTATTAAAATACATAATATGACAATGATCTTCAACAGAAAACCCAATATATTAATATGGGTTTTGTAGCAACACCATTAATAAAAAATAAATTATTAATATTAATATACAAGTTATTTTTAAACATAACGTAATACACCATCTCCTGTCTCCTGTCCATCTGCTGTCGTCGCATATGTAACTGATAAAAAAGAACTTAAATTATAAATTAGTTATTATTAAAAGTAGCGCCATGCTTGTAGTCCTTTTGGTCTCTTGCCGCATGACGTGACGTAGCGCAGGCTGTCACGTCAAGCGATGGTATTGTTGATGCGTTTTGTTCGGTTTGAGACAATTTCCGTTGGCCAAAACATCGTGATCGCGATCATTCTACATAGTGCATTGTAAATAGATCATTCTTAGAGATCATTTTGTGATAAATCGTCACTAGTCGCTGAAGAGATAATTAGTTCGCGTTTGTGGCATTTTTCTCACCGCATTGTTTAATTGATTTCTTTTTGGTTAAATTATTGTGAGAACGTTATATTTAACGTTATTTTGTAGCTGGTTACTTATTTTTTTTAATTGAAATAGGATCGAATCTGCAAGACTTTATTACTAGAAAGTAATATATTGTACACGATTATAATTCATTTTGACATATTTAACATTGTATCTTAATATTAATTATTTAAATTATTTTGATGATTCAAGTCTAACTTATATTTTTTTTTAGAAAAACGCTATTATTCTGTAAATGAATTCTTTAACTTTAATTGACTGAAAAGAAAATTGTATTATTTGGCATCTTATAATTAATTTATGCTATTTAAAGTATTGGTTTAAATCATTCATTATCTTGTTTATTAATCACTGACATTGTAGTTTTATTCTGAAAATATTTTTTTTTATTACTATAATCGTGTAAAATTGGCACGCTATTTATTGGCAATACACTGAAACAGAATTATCTTTTGTATCCCCATTATACTCACGTGTATAAAGCAAATAAATGTGATTTGATTTGACGAAAATTAAAATCTTATATTATGAAATAAATTATAATATATTTATTAATTAATTTAGTAACATAAGATTTCAAGAAATTGGAAGGCCTGATCAGGCAGATTATAGTGTGATTAAATCTAATTACTTAGATTGTAAGACCAGTGTACCATTAAATAAAATGATTTAATTTTATTTAAAATAATAGGTACCAAGACTGTTCTGTTGTACGCGTTTTATTAATAATATTTTTCACATTTAAGAGTGCTTGTTATCGCATATTATCAAAGATATTGACACGTATGCTACCTTACTGCCGTACCTGTCTCAAATACACATGGAACTCAATACACAAATAGAATCCGTATTTTCTCTCCGCCAATGCAAATATCGTTATAGACGCTTGCGAGTTATAATAGTTCCTTTGTGAACATTTAACGAGGGAATCTCGCGTGTTATATTTAATTGATCGAATGTCGCAAAATAACAGACTATTGCGATAAGTTATTTAACAATATTCTACAGGTATATATGAAAAAAACAGCTGTTTCTGAACGGCTAGAACCTATGGCTTAAAGCTTGATCTTTTATGTATCATTTAAAGAATTTTTCATAATAATATCGGCGACTGTATTTCACTACTGACCACCGAGTCAGCGCGTAAACCGTGTGACTATGTTTATTAAATATTTATAATATTTAATCACGAAATTATATATTTTGAAAATTATAAATATAAATGTAATTTTTATTTGTACATAATATTTTTTGCACTGAATTAAAAAGGAGATAATTTATAAATATTAATAAAATTGCGTATTTTGTGTGTTTGTAACAACTTTGCCTTTTAGTAGGGAGCTACGTAATTTTAAAAAAATGTGTGTGTTAGCTCCGACGTACGACTGGAATTTACTCCTTACATTTTCGCCCATCTTAATCCATCTTAGCCCACCTTAGCCCGCCTTCACTCACCCTTGCTTACCTTTCCCCACATTAGCTTACCTTTGCCCACCTTCAACCAACTTCGCTCAACCTCGCCTACCCTCACCCTCGCCCATCTTCGCCACTCTCGTCCACTTTCACCCACCTTAGCCCACCTTAGGTAACCTTCGCCCACTTTTCCTCACCTTCCCCCTCCTTTCCCTTTCCTCTATGCATTGTATAAGAGAAGTGGCGAGCATAATACTGGAATGCGTAACATCTGACACATTCGATTTCCCTACCCATATTTTTTCATACGGGCCTCATATCGTTTCTTATGGAGTAAACTCCAAAAATCTCTTTGGTTTTGTGTACTCAAAATGTGTAGGCTCCCTTCATAATAAATTACGCACTGTGCTCATTACCGTGCGTAGCCATCCGTGAATTATATAGTACTCCCTGTACTGGCTCATGCCAAAGCCTGCCAACAAACAGTTTGATAGCTGAATACACAAAGGGAAACTCGTCTATTGTAGCAATAGTCACTTTACTATTGTAATGAAATTAGCAGTAGATTGGTTATGTCTTACACATAGGTTTCCCATTTAGTGATTAACTAAAACGAAGAGGAGAATCTTATACATGCATAAGCATTCATAGTATCCGTAAAAAATATCAGATCATTAATTTAGAGTATGTAATGTAGAGTAAAAGAATTAATCGAGTGCAAAACACCACCCTGTGATCCATCATTGGAGTAATGGACGTGGGAAAAAAGTCAGCTAAGCTCAAGTGGGAATGGGCTGGGCATGTGGCACGAATGGGCCCGCAAAGGTGGGCCAATGTTGCGCCTATATGGACTCCCACCAATGGCCACCGTAGACCAGGTAGGCCGAGGAAGAGGTGGCGCGACGACTTGGATGCTTTTGCGGAAAACGAGTGGCTTGGTTTAGATCTGGATAGAGGAGACTGACCTAACAGTGGGAGGCCTTTGCCCAGCAGTGGGACATTTTAGGCTAAATTAAAAAAAAACTTTAGAGTATTGACAAAAATTAAAGATTCTCCACATTTTAGTGCCTCTGGTTATACCGGTTTCAAAATTCTCCATTTCTTTGAAGAATAAATATGTATATAGAATAGATAAATAAATACAAAGATCTATATGACACACGGAAGTCTGTTCTTAAGGTAGAGAGAGACAACAGTGTTATAGGTTACAGCCGGCTATTATACATATATATTTTGTAAATTTATACATATAGATAATACACCTAGACTCGAGGCGGGCATTAAACCTCCAATCCCGAAGCGGAAGGTAGGGTCACTGCCAACTGCCCCAACGGTCCTGTCAAATTAAATAATTAATTTGTTCGGTAGACATTTTTTTTAAAGAAAGCTATTATGTCTTACAAATAGGTAAACCGCTGTTGACTTGGCTCCGAACTGTACATAATTTCCCCTTCAATATGCGTCGCTCCCAGGGGATACAATTCCCCGGTATACGCTAGTCAAACACGCGTAAAAACTTCAAACACTCGCACCGGCCCGTACTCTCCCTCCGCCGTAAATTACAACTGCCCTCATTACGGAGAGCGCCCAGCCGTGCTGATACAGGGCTCCCTGTGTTAGCACACTATCCATTAGGGATGCTACGAAGGTGAGTTTGCCCCAACTGGACTTTTTAATTTGATTCATGGTAGTCGGAGCTGGAGTTAGACTCAAAGCCGTAACCATATTCGAAAGCCGTAACCATGACCGTAACCGTAGTATTAGCCGTAGTAGTAGTCTACGCAAACACTTTCAAAGCAAGTTAAGTAAATCAAATTACCCTCTTTACGGAGAGCGCCCAGCCGTGCTTAAACAGGGTTCCCTGTGTTAGCACACTATCCATTAGGGCCGCTACGGAGGTGAGTTTGTCCCAAATGGAAGTTAAATTTGATTCATACAAGTCGGAGCCTGATTCAAAGTCAAAGCTGTAGTCATAGTTGTATCCATGGCAGTAGCCGTAGCTGTATTTGTAGTCATGGCTGTGACCGTAGTTGTAGCTATTTTCGTAGCCATAGCCATAGATGTAACTTTGTAACCACTTTCAAAGTAAGCTAAGTAAATTGCAACTACCCTCGTTACTAGGAGAGGCTAGCCATGCTGATAATGGGATATTCATAGGAATATTACCTCAATTACTTCTTCATGTGGTTCAGCTGCCATTCAAGAGTTGAACTGCTAGCTGTGAAGTCGTATCCGCGAATCCGGCCTTTAGAAAATGTGTATAAGTTCAGAAACACTTTAGCTGGCAATTGAGTTGCACGGAGACGTTGACCAAGGCAGGAAATTTATACCATATCGCACGGTGATAGATTTTCTAACATTGAAATGGTGAGGGTGGAATATTGAGTTCTGAATGTTTTGATTAATATTTTATTAGGTTTTTTTATGTTACAAGAAGCGAACGAGTAGGCAGCAGGCAGCTAGGTGCTTACTGACGCTCATGGACATCTGCACTACCGGGAGGTGAGCAGATGCGTTGCCGGCCTTTAATAGGGAAGTCTCACAAACCTAATGAATCGCGACAACAGTACCATCAGTTGACGTGATAGCATTGCCACCACTTTACGCCAATCTTATGTAAGAAAAAGGTAAAATCCTGTGCTCCACAAGAAAGACATATATTAGTTAATGGCTAAGGGTAAATTATAGTGGAACAGCAACTGGGAATTATTAAGGGCCGGCAGCGCATCTGCTGGCCTTCTGGTCGTGCAGATGTCCATGGGCGCCGGTAGGCACTTCGGTGCCTCCTGCCTGCTCTTCTGCCCCCTTGTCACATAAAAAAAAATTACTTCTATCTGATAAAGTTGTGCAAGTTGCTTTCTCTCGAATTGTTTATATAACAGGTCTGAATTTTAATGCGTAGTTACTGCTGTCGGCAAGTAGCCACGGCCGCCCAGTTCACTATTATTATACTCGCAAGAATGAAGGATAAATTTATAAAATAGACAAATTATATATAAATATATTATATATCCTACACAGCATTATAAATTAGTAACGCCTTCTGAGTATCAGAAGGCTGACCGAGCGTCGGTAGTCACTTTGGTGAACCGCCTGCTCATTTATATTTATATATAACAAGGTTATATATGTAAGAAAAAATGGGAAAAAGCAAAAATTTTAACAGAAATCATAAAGCTGTCCATCTTGGTGCTTAAATATCCTTCTTAAGATCTATACTCATATTGCTGGACCATAACTGCTAAAAAACTTATGCTATTATATTATTCATTACAGGGTTATCATAATAAGATTAATTATATTAATTTTTTATATTCGAATTATTTATTCTTCTTTTTTATTTTTTTCTTTTAAAATTCTATCTTTCATGTTAAAGATATTAACGCCAAAATAGTGAACCATTATGGGACGAGAACGGGAACGGGAACAATATTGTATGATAATAGAATATAGGTATAGTAACCCTACGTTAGAGCAGGCAGGCAAGCGTCAGGTCAGCCTGCCGGGATTGCCGGGTCCGCCAGTACTATATATAATATATAGTACTATAATATATATATAAGCGAAAGGTCATCTAACACAAAATATTGAAAACCGCAGGAAGTATAATGATGAAATTTGTCAAGGAGGCACTTTATAGTTAGTTGACTTTCGCTAAATAAATGACCTTTCGATAAGGCTAGTATAAGTAGGTCTAAACTCGCAAATTACTCAAACGACGTTGCTTAAAACAGCTAGTTAATAATAAAAAAAGTATAGTCTGGATGTCTTTTGTAGACTGCAATCAATACCAATAAAAAAAAAACTCAAAGCAGTCATAAGGACTACCGACAGAAGTCATAAAATAGAACTATAAACCAACAACGTAAGTCTTCATCGACTTACATCAATATACTTCACATACAAACCTGTCTGTAAAAGTTTTCACTACAAAAATAATACCTACTAAAAATGGCGACGACATTTATTTAGGCGTCAATTTAAAAAAAACACAACTATTTCTCAATTTTAGCGTGATGATATATAGCCTTCCTCGATAAATGGGCTATCTAACACTGAAATAATTTTTCAAATCGGACTAGTAGTTCCTGAGATTAGCGCGTCCAAAGAAATAAATAAACTCTTCAGCTTTATATATTAGTATAGATGTAGAACACAACCAAGACATGACAAGACAAGGATACTAAAGTGTCAAGTAACATTGATATTTTTTAATTTAAATTCAATTTTTTAAGCATTCACAGTTAAAGAGTGGCTTAGTGCTTGTATTAATTATACAAATATTTAAAAAACTTTTGTTTCGCCGCTGCCGAACCAGTAGCACCTTAATAATGTAAAGCGGAACTAGCAAATTAAAAATAATAAAAAAACATGTATTCAAGCTGTTTTAAAATTAAAGTCTTACACTTCTACGTCACCGCGACGCCATGGCGACGTCGCCGGCTACGTAGCCATGGATAGCCAGTAGTAATCGCGGCTACGCTTCTAATTTGGCGACGTCGCCAAACCATCGCCAAGTGAGTCAGTTATATGTCCTAAATGTTAATATGAATTGTTTGGATACGTGACCGGCGACGTCGCCATGGCGTCTAGGTGAGGTAGGGCTTTAAAGGGTGTTTTGGACCAAACGAACATAGGACGTAAGCGTTTGGAAGTTTAAGTCGAAAACGATGTATATTCCTTTTGAGATATAATTAAAGAATTCATTAAGGATATTCCTCTTTTAGAGATTTACAAAAAAAAATCTGCGATGGCATATGTCTATCTTTTACGGATTAAAAAAAATTTCACGCGCAACGCGGTACTTTGGAGCCTATTACGTCAGCACGAGTGGCAACGGATAATAATAAACAATAAATTGTTACTTTTAATATTTTTCAGTCAAATTAATTATTTTTATTATATAAATTTTATTTATAAAAAGGATTAATATGTGACGTTAAACTTTATCTATAAAAATAGCATAAGATCCATGTCTATGGAGCTTGTCAAGATGACAGTAGACTTGTGTTGGCGCGCTTTTGGTGGTTGGTTGACAAGTGTCGATCTCGCATATTTAAATAAGATAAGTATTTCCTATTAAAATAAGGCATGGATTGGTGCGTGGTAGTAATTAGTGACATAGTTGGTATGGCTTGGTTGTTAAAACCTTTCACCTCATGTCCAGCTGCTGATAAGAGGTCAACGACCCCATCGGTGAGGATAGCGTGACTCGGGGCTGGCATATTATATTTTTAATTATAATTCAAAAATTATTTATAAAAAAATCGAAATAAATAAAAAAATTATTTTATGAGGATGGAATCGAGCCTCTGGAGTTTGCAGAGCTACTGATGTCATCTGGTAAATTTAATTTTATCTCACATAACTAAAATCTAGATTTATTTTGAACTTATTCTACCACACATTTAGATAAAAACAATTATATATATATATACAGCTTAAACAATAGCTAATATGGTAGTGCAAAGGCGGCCTTATTGCTAAAAGCAATCTCTGACAATATGAACTAACCTCAGTGGTTCCTGAGGTTAGCGCGTTCAAGCAAAGAAACAAACACTTCAGCTTTATATATTAGTATAGATATAGATTAAAGATGACTTGAACCAAAATGCGGTAACTTAATTTCACACTGGACAAAAGTCAGTTTTAGTACAAAAATATCTAAGAACAATATTTTATTCTAGTAAATATGAATACGTACCTATATAAAACACATAATGTAAACACACAAACGTGACGTCTTCATCGATCCTTTAGCTATTGAGTGGTGTTATAAAGTTGCACGTAAATGATAAAAATACAAACTATGTCCGGGGACTTTTTTTTTATGTTACAAGGGGGGAGACGAGCAGGCAGCAGGCAACGAAGTGCCTACCGGCGCCCATAGACATCTGCACGACCAGTAGGCCAGCAGATGCGCTGCCGGCCCTTAATGACGAGAACAATAAACGTCCAAATAAATTAATCAAGTTTTATCTATTTGGACATTAAATATCTATCTATAAAAATAAAAATGAATTTATATAATAAATGTACGCGCATAACTTCCAAAAGACTACACCAAAATTGAAATTTCTTTTTTGTTGTGATCGTTATTGTCAGTACAAGTTGGAATGGTTAAAAAACATTTAGTCTGTCTGTTTGTTACGGATAATATCCAAAACACTTATACAACATTGGCTACTTTTCTATCAGCAAAGTAATTAAGATACCTCACAAATAAAATTAAAACCCTCCAAAAAAAAAGGTAACATAAGACGAAATCTCGAAAACTGCGGGACGTATAAAGATGATATTGGTCAGGGAGGTAGTGCAAAGTTAGATATTCGCTAAGAAAGGATGTTTCGGACCAGCCACGGAAAACCGAATCACCACCTTTACAAATGGGGACTAATAGATTCCCCACAATGTCACTGCGGAGCCCTAAATCAAACCCTGTCACATCTGGTGAACGAGTGCCCTCTCCGTCTTCTCCCTGGCGGCATATCTGAGTTGCATTATTTTACAACAGCAGCAGTGGCGTGGTTGAGGGATTTGGACTTGAAATCGTGATCAATGCAGGATGCCATACGCAATGATTGTGATGATTAAGATGACCGATTGCTATCTGACGTCATCCTCAGAACCCTCAAAATGGTTGCAACCTCACGACTAACATCACACAGTAACATTAGTCACGTCCCATTGTTGTACGTGTCTTCCGAAACATCGAGAAAGTCAGATATCTATTATAAACTAGTAAAAGAATGGGTCACCCATCTATCACCCGGTTACAGGTAAGAGCTACTTAACCTAGGAATCGTCTCAAATGTCAACCAATGATTAGGCCACGACCTCCTCAAAATCTAAATAAATTACTGTTAAAAATATATACATATAAGTGTAACAAAAATTATATACAAACTTTCTGTAACCCGCGACGTCTTCCACGTGGGCCGCCCTTTTCTTTTAGGAGTATGAAAAATAGCTAGTAGCATCGGCAACTAGCTATTTTTATGAAATTTTATACGCATATTCAATAGATCTGAGAATCGTCTCAGACCTATTGAATATGCGTATAAAACTCGGTCAAGCCATTTCAGGGAGTTTTGACGAATATGGAAATAATTGATAGAATCAGGCGTTACTTTGCGGAAATCCATGACATGCATGAGATTTAACCTTTGTAGAGTCTATCTCCTGATGATGCTTCGGTGTCGAAGCGAAACGTGCGTTGAGGCACACCGGAAAGTCAGATTCTCTAGTCGGCATCGACTCGCTGTTCACTGTGTTCACAAAGACATTAACCAATTAGAGCCCTACCTCGCAAAGATGCTATGGCGACGTTGCCGGTTATGTATCCAAACAATTCATATTAAAATTTAGGACAGGTAACTCACTTGGCGACGCTTTAGCGACGTCGCCAAATTAGAAGCGTAGCCACGACTACTACTGGCTACTCTTTTGGCAACCGCAAATATCCATGGCTACGTAGCCGAAGACGTCGCCATGGCGTCTCGGTGAGGTAGGAGCTTAAAAGATACTTTGCAAATAGCACGGTTTCTAGGATATTTTGACATAATTAGTTATGATATTAAATGGACTGATGTAAACAAAATAATGATCAATCAGTACCACGTTAAGTACGTCGTGCCCAATTGTTCTACTTGCGTCAATTATGATTATTCAAAGCCTCGACGAAAAGCGGTTTAAAAAGGATTAATAAGGGCACGGCGACTTTGAATAGATTATTAAATGTATTATTTAGAACTAGCTGACATCCATGACTTCGTTTGCAACGTGCAATAGACTTCCAATGTTATTATTCTTTTGACATTGATTTATTTCAAGATGTATAATTAAGTATCTTTACTTACCATAGATGTGTATATTATTCCTATATACATTTACTTTGCTCCCTCGCTTGTTGTTATCGCGTCACAATTGGCACTAATTTTATAAAGGTATTTCATTGTTACATTCGTCAGCACTCTGACCTATATCTGTAGAAAGAAAATTAAATTCCCGGAATAGAGAAGAAATCACCAAACAGTTTTTTACATAGTGATTCTTCTCGGAGAACGAGTCTTTTTCAAATCGTGAAAGATTTTTAAATATTTGACCTGAGAAATTGTAAGAGCCAATTCGGATGAAGCCTGGAAAGACGAATTTCTTACCATTCCATGGATTCACCGTGCGGAAACCGGGATTTCGTGTTGCAGATCCTTCCCTGATAGATAACATTTCAAAAATTGTTTTAATTTTTATATACTTTCCGTTGCACTTTCACTATATAGTAACTAGTAATATAATCTGTTTTTGGTAAAGTCCTTGTTCGTCTTTATTAGAGGGATTAATTATCCCATTGTCCAATGGGATAATCAAATACGATATATGACATATATAAGGGAATTTTTTATAAGTTTGATATTGAAAATCCATAAGTTTTCGTTCACATGGTTAAGGTATACAAAATATAGAACCCATAAACTTTAAAACCATATTATATGCACCACAACACCCGCTTCGAGTCGCCAGATTACAGGTATTGTTATAAGTATTGGGCCGATTTTAATCATTTTTTTCACTTATAGGAAGCAAGATTATTTCCAAAAAACTTAGATATTTATAAGAAAATTGTAGTAACGTAACCCAAGGTATTCAAATGATTAATTATTATAGGTCTTATTAATATGTAAAAAAAAGACTATAAGGATATCTATCTAACTATCATATTTCAGCTTCAATAACAGCTTTTGTGTTCTAAGATTTAATTAAATTGCAGAAAGAAACAACATTTGGTTACATTCCTAACATACTACTTCTGATAGCCCATTTATAGAGGAAGACTATAGGCTATAAACCAGCGCCAATGAAGAATGCTTCAAAATCGGCGGTTTTTTTCCCCCTTTTGAGAGCTTCGGCTGCGTGCGCTGCGTAAACGGTTAAAGTTTTCCAAAAATCATGTATGACGGAATTGTTCCCCTTTAAAAGTTCTAAATAAACGCTCGCGACAGCATATGTCTATCTTTTAAGGTTGGCTCCCTATAACTTTTTTCATGTTAACCAAATTTGTTCTAAAATAAAGCGTTATTTGCGAAGATGTTTTTATAAACACAATATTGATCCTTATCCAAAACCAATTTTTAAACCCCTAAGTGATGAAAGTGGGTGGTCGCGGGGTACATCTAGTAATGACTGAAGTATGCCAATGAGGGGTGTTTCCTTAACTTCTTAATTAGTTAAGAAAGGTTTTTCTTAGGAACGCCTTTTGGGCAGATAAGAAATTTGTATGTTAAACTGCGGGATAACGTAATAATTCCAAGATCCTAATATTTTCGCTAACTTAACGCGTCTTTTATAATATAACAAGATCTTTCTCACGACTTTATCCGTGTTAAATTAAACTTGCGAGACTTACTACATCCAGCCCTATCGGGAAATCCTTTCTTAGCGCATGTCTACTAACTGTAAACTTACTCCTTGCCAAATTTCATCTTTGTAGGACCAAAGGTTTTCTAACTTTAAAAAAAAAATTCTAGCGCTTATGTTTGTCAGGAATAATGGAAGATTCTAATGGTGAAATAATTTTAAAAATCGATGCAGTACTTCGAGTGTCTATTCAATGCAAACAAATAATAAAATCTTTCCTTTTTGTAATATCAGATTATATGTGTTAAAGCTTTCTATCGTGCCGGAGCCAGAAATAGCATCATTTGAATGATGATTTCAATGATCATGTAGTTTGGCCGGAGACTTGCGTATTTGCGCAAAGTTGCCGGAGACTTTGCGTATTTGCGCAAAGTTGCCGGAGACTTTGCGTATTTGCGCAAAGTTTTGTAGAACTTTGTAGATTTCAAGGATAAAAATGTACAAACAGTTTAAGGTATTGTCTGGCTCCGGCATTAGAATGGTGATCACATTCGAAGTTTTTAAGTGTCAGAACACGCCGAGTTCTTAATTGCTCATTCCAAATAGGTACAAACCCAGCCGCTCCACAATATTAAACCTGCCTTTAACTTTTATATACTTGTGCAAGTTTTAGCCAATGATGCCAAATAGCTTCTATTATGTACATTTAAACCAACTTTGAATGGGAAAGATTTCTAATGTTCTTTTTTAAGACTTTATGTTTATATTTTTTTACCCTGCATTTCATGATTGGAGTACTGGATGTGGGGAATAAGTCAGTGAAGGTGAAATGGAATTGGGCTAGGTATGCGGCAAGGATTGACCCACAAAGGTGAACCAATGTTACGATATAAGGGACTGCCACCAGTGGCCGCCGACGACCAGGGAGTGGTGACGAAATGACTGTGATGACTACGCCTTTGCGGGAAAGAAATGGATTCAAGTACCCCAGGATAGGAAAGTGTGGTTGGAGAGGGGGAGTCCTATGCCCAGCTATGGGACTTTATAGGCCCCTCAAAAAAAACTATGATTTTGGAAGTCTTCAATGTAGAAACAGACTAGAAATATAATAATATGATCTATCTAGAAAAACACGGTTTAGAACTGTTATCACTTTGTTAGTTAACGGAATTAAAATAACTTGCATACCATTTAAAATATAAGTTAATTATCGTTCTTTTACCTTAAAAAATGTGTAACGATGCAGACGAGAAAAAGTCTTTCCTGTCAATTTACAAGATTTAAAATTGCAAGAATGCACATTGCACAGAATACCACACCACCTGTGAGATAGTACTTAGAGCAACTTTTGTAACTTTTTGAATCCTTGTATCTTAGAAACGGTGGCCCTTTGGAATAAAGGTATTGAAACATTTTTTATAGATAATTATGTAATTTACAATTCTTACCTTTACGACATTATGCTAAAACTTACCCTCTTGAAAATCGCGAGGAACCGATTTTTGTGTTCAGCTGATATTTGTGATTTTTGAATTTAAATATTTTTTTTCCACATCTCGAATCGATGAGAACTTTTTAGATTTAATTTATAATAGTGTATTCACCAATCTTACCAATTTTTGAGTTTGTTTTTGAGTTTTAATTAGAATTCATCCTTCGACCAACCTAACGATGTTTTATTTATATTCCAGAACTATTAAGCTCAAAAATAGCTTTCAAGACAACGTGAGAGATCCTTTGTGTGCCAAGACGCAATATTTAGACCAGCATCTTGTTAACGCGTTTGCTCTATAACATTAAATGGCCACCTCGACACAGCCTCCGTGCCTTATCTGCGGCACCGCAAGAGGCTCATAAGCTACACTTGATACCTTAAAACATATTGTAACACATTACCTGGCGGTACGACACCCACCGCGTTTATCTTCACCTAATAAAATTATGCTAATGTTGGGAAAAGTTGGCTCTGGCGAGATAGCAATGTTAAGGTTGCGAACATAACAAATTTGACGTATGCAAAATGTTTGCCTGTTATTGTTACGGAAGGTTTTCTTTTTTCATCATATATTTAGTTCTGGAAATGATAAGAGGCATACGAAGTCACTTGAAATGAAATGAAAATATCTTTATTCCGAATCACACCAGAAAACTAAAATTAAAAAAAAAAATAAAAGCAAAAAAAATATAACAAAGAAAACGTTTAAAAAAAAATTGGCTGGCCCGTTGGCCCAGTGGGCGGCATTGATCCTGCCTTCTGCTCCGGGGATCGTGGGTTCGATTCCCACCTCAAGCCTGGCTGTATTATCCATATGTATGTATTTATGTATTTCAAAAAAATATATATATTTATGTATAACAGGCGGCTGTTACCTATAATACAGGCATTAAGTTGTCTACCTTGGAAACAGACGCCCGTGTGTCATATAGTCCAGTATATATTTATTTATTTACTTCTTCTTACTTTCTTTGGGGTCAAACCGTCTTGTATGACTGTACTAGGATTTTTTCTCGGGTTAATTTTGAGATGTCCTCATCCTTTCAGCCGACTTCGATAGTGGATGTCCAAGAGGCAGGTGGTCTGCCTTTTCCCTTTTTCTTGATGCTGATGTCTAAAGTAAGGTGTATAAAGTTTCTAAACTACTTTACTTTTTTTGCTCTAAGCAGATATATCGATCTCGTCATTAGCATCGGTATCCTAACTAGATAGTAGATAAATATAGAACTAGCTGACCAGGCAAACTTTATTTTGTCAAATTTACAATCTAGGAAAGGTCCAGAACTAACACCATCTCTTAGGAATATTCCAAGGAAGCTACCTGCTCTACATCAGACTGCAACAGACAGGATTTAAAAGGTTTAACCATTGTAGAATTATAGCGAGAAACATACCTTATTTAGGTTACATACCGACACTGGCACACCATCTAAAAATCTCTTGGAATATACACATCCCTATCGGTCCAGAAGCAAGAATAAGATGACAAAGGTATGTGACGTACTTTTGTAACACCTAGACTCGACACCTAGTCAAAGCTCTAATTAAAACAAGAGTCAAAAGCAGGCAACACGAGGCAATTCGCAGAATATTCTTTACGAACGTAGAAGATTAAAATTCCACAAAACCTTTGAAATTAAATTTCCCAACGAAAAAGCTGGTTTCGAATTCGTTGCGCTAACACAAGTATTCAATTTGCAGAAGTCATTTCATCTCTACAAAGAGAGTTCTAGGTAAAGGAAACATTTAGACATTTCGCTGCCGCTGTGAATTGACGTATGAAAGAATAATATCATTTTTATGTTTCCTCTTTTACTTACTTATCTATATAATAAAATTTTTAATCTATATAAAAGCGAAAGGTCACTTACGACACAATCTCGAAAACCTTGAGACGTACAAAGATGAAATTTGGCAAGGAGTCAGTTTACAGTTAGTAGACGTGCCTGGATGTAGTAAGTGTAAGGGCTCTCGCAAGTTTAATTTAACGCGGACGAAGCCATGAGAAAAATCGAGTTATATTATAAAAGACGCGTTAAGTTAGCGAAAATATCAGGATCTTGGAATTATTACGTTTTCCCTCCGTTTAATATACAAATTTCTTATCTGCCTAAAAGGCGTTCCTAAGAAAAACCTTTCTTAACTAATTAAGAAGTTAAGGAAACACCCCTCATTGGCATACTTCAGTCTTGTAATACGCAGTTTATCTGATAGTCTAAGAGATGGTGATTATATAATCAATAATTTGAATGCATTAAAAATATGTAGCTACAGTCGACCAACAAGTGTTTTTGGATGAAAACTCCTAGTTAAAGAAAACTTTGCTAAGGGTTATTGTTAGAAGTTGACGTAATGCATAACAAGCAAAAATAAGCCTTTTGACTCATTGACGTGCAAACGACATTCGACCTTAGCGTGGCAAACTAATTTCTTGGTCGACTATACATATATAATTTAACGAACATGTATTTTATTAATAATGAATAGGACTCTGTTATTAGTAAAGTTATTAGTAATTTCAACATAAAAATAATACAAGTATATACACATATAAACATAATGTGGAGACACGACAGTGCCTCCCTCTGCCAAGAAAAACCTTAAGGGCCGGCAGCGCATCTGCTGGCCTTCTGGTCGTAGGGTTTTTGGTGGTAGGGTCATCGGTAATTCACAGTATACTATTTGCGATAAAATGCTAAAGTGAACCATTCTTGAGTTATCACGTTGTTTCAGCTTCATTAAAAATAAGTTAAAATGCTAAATTTAAATTATATAAATTATTAATTTTGTTAAAAAAATGTTCTTCCTTCTGATTTATAAAAAACTGTTAAACCTGGGGATGAGGACTATGGCCATGGAGCCAGCCGGAGGCTTGGAAGGGCCAGGGTCGAGTTCTATTTACCTGAGAGCGGCGCGGTGTCGGCGTGGGTCAGCCGCCACTTCAGCACGCCCACGTCGCTGTGCAGCGGGAACGGCCTCTGGGCCTGCTTCAGCCTGATGACGCCCTCCGTTTTGAACGCTTCCTTGTCCACATTTGGGTGGGTCTAGGGGACAAAAGGGCAGTACCTTTTAATCAATTTACATTTTTTTTATTTATTTTTTATTAAAAGAATATTAGGAATACTTTTAAGGTATGTCTAATATTCCCTTTTTCCCTACTACTAAGGTTGAATTAAAAGCTTGTATTAGGAGTGGGTGCGACAATACCCCAACGGCGGTGGGCTTTGAACCGGGTACCTTGCGGATTGTGGCGGCAATGCTGTCATGTCTAGTGATGGTGTTGTTGTCGCGTTTCGTTCGGTTTGTGAGACTTTCCGGTGGCCTTAACTCGTCGTTAAGGGCCGGCAGCGCATCTGCTGGCCTTCTGGTCGTGCACTTCGATGCCTGCTGCCTGCTCGTTTGCCTAAAAAAAAAAAAAACTTCTGGGCAAAGGCATCCCTCCCTAATAGATCACTCTCCTCTATCTTGAGACATCCCAATTTACTCTTTTCCCACAAAAGCATTCAAGTCGTCGCACCACCTTTTCCTCTGCCCACCGGTCTTCGGCCGCCATTGGTGGGAGTCCATATATTGAGGATCCATTCGTGCCACGTGCTCAGCCAATTCCCACTTGAGCTTTGTTGACTTAATGTTAAAATATAATAATTAAACATAATTGCTTTTTACACGGAAATACGTCCAATACAAAACCCCCTTTAATATCCAATACACGTGTGTGTAAATGGTATAAATCGCTTGGCTTTGGTGTGCGCGTGGTTTTATTTTAATAATTTAATATACAAATATTACACATTATAAAAGAAAATATTAACATTCGCCGATTAAAAAAATCTTTCATCGTTAGATAATAGCCCATTTATCGAGGAAGGTTATAGACTCTATAATCACGTTAAACAGATGCATAGGCGGTCTTTGAGAAATGAGTATGCTTTTTTCTTAAAGGTCCCTAAGTCGTATCCGTTCGGAAATACTATATCCGTCTGTCTGTCAATTTATATAGGCCGTTCGACCCATTCCAGAGCCCACGAACCTTCTTATATGATGTCCGGTGGTAGTCACTTATAATACGACCCCGGCCCGTTTCCCTTATAAAAGCAATGTGAAATCGTAGCCGTCAACCATTAAAGACAGGGTATTTTAACAACTTTTAACAAAAACTAAATAAACTCGCGCACTGAAGGTTCCCTACAAACAACTTTAGTCTTACAGCCATAAAAACTTCCTTATTTCTGTATTTTTAATCGCTAAATATGTTTGCCCCCTACAGGGAAAAATTATTGATTTTTGGGGAAAAACAATAATTTTTGTTTTTCCATCCAAACATCAGGTTTTTCATTAAAAACTTTTTCAGTTTTCGCGCGGAATTCCGAAATATTACTAAGATTAAAAAAAAAACATGGCATTTATGAAATGGGACAGGACTATCCATAATTACATGATGTCATTAGAAACATTAGTTCAATAAGGACACGCCCTTTATAATATAAATTGATTTTTTTGTTCTGGTTTCTGCTGTTGGCCCTATTTGTCTCGACAGTGCAGGAGATATTTGTTTTTCGATTTAAAAAATGGTGTGGTCGGGGTTCGAAGTCCGCCCTTCGATCGTCGACCCTTGAGCCACCAATCCCCCCTGTGCAGGGTTCATCTTCCTGCGGCTCATCTGCCCGGCGCTGGTGGAGCCGCGCGCGTGGGGGCTGGTGTCGGGCGCGCCTCCGCCGCACGCGCAGCGCTCGCTGCTCATGGTGGCCAAGTGCCTGCAGAATCTCGCCAACCTCATCGAGTTCGGGGCCAAGGTGACCTCTTACTTATTGTGTAGGCGGTTAAGCATTTAATAGCATATCAAGTATTATCATATTCATCAGGGACCTTCGCTGTTGGTGTTTTTCCTTTTTTTAACCAGAATAGGGAAGAACAAGAGCCAGCCACCCGCTGTCATTACTTACAATTATGTAGATGGCGTGGGTTGTATATAGGCGTGCGTTTAAGACCCAAAATAGCCTACGCAAGCCACTGGAAGGCACACCAGAGCCGAAATTTGTGGCTTTCACTATTGATAAATAAATAAATAATTAATATATACAGGACTATATAACACATGGACGTCTGTTCCTAAGATAAACAAAAGACAACTTAATGCCTGTGTTATAGGTAACAGACGCCTGTTATACACAAATATTTTTTTTTAGAACCTTCCGAAACACGGAGGAGGTCGGATATCAAATATAAACCAGTGCTAGAATGGGTCACCCATCTATCACCCGGTTGAGCAACTTAACTTAGTGATCGACTCAAATGCCGACCACTGATTAGGCCACGACCTCCTCAAAAATTATTAAAGTAGATTTAAAATTTTCTATGTTGTATATATAAAACAATTATTTATTTAAGCATAATAATAACTAGCTGTGCCCGCGACTTCCTCCGCGCAAAATTAGGTAAAAAAATAGATTAAATTTTAGCGTCATGATATATTACAGAATATGGCCTTCCATCGATAAATGGGTTATCTAACACTGAAAGAATTTTTCAAATTGTACCAGTAGTTCCTGTAGTAGGTACAGCTGCGTTTAAGCAAACAAACAAACTTTTCAGTTTTATATGTTAGAATAGATATGGTTCAATATGATGTGCGTGTGAGCCCCAAACATACCCTAGCAGGTTTGTGGGATTTTTGGTCATCAATTTGTCGTACCGATTGAAAATTTAACTTTTAAAAAGTTTTTCTAAAAGCCTTTCTAATAACCTATTTAAAAAGCACACGTAAAAATAAGTGAAGTTCATTTTTGTTTGGGGAGCTTTAAAGCGTCTTTCATTTCAGTTACTCTGAAATGAAAGAAGCATGGCGCTACCTCTAATTACGATTAATATCACAAAGTGACATTAATCGGGTCCCACTGTTTTACGTGCCTTCAAAGTGTCCCCTATGTACTCACGCTGTAAGCTAGATTTTGTCACTTTCTTTCATTATTTAATAATATATTACAGATAAAATATTAATACACGGTATAAAACACCAACGAACGACCACCACAAAAGACTAGCTATCTTTTGAATGTAAAACAAAAATAGTGAGAGAGCATAGATATATAAAATGAATAATGCAACATTACCCGCGAATTGTTGACACAGGGACCGTATAGGAGAGCAGCCATCTTTTTGTCTCGCAGCTATAGTAGGGGTAGGTCCACCACCCTTCCATCGTCGCACCAGGGGGGGATGGCATGAATTTTGGCGATCGTAGCGATTCGCTTTCTTGAGCAGATACGTACCTATAGTATGGACAAGGTTAAATACAGTTAACAATGTCTCTATAATGAAAACACCATTGCAAACTTGACAAACTCACCGCTATCGCCACCAAAAATATAATGTAACATGAATAAAATAATACAACTTGTGGCACTGTTGATAATATCTTACAAATATTAAAAACGTGAAAGTTTGTACACATGGATGTATGTTTGACGCTCTCTCACGGAAAACTCCTTTTTTGAAGTCGGTTGAAAAATGAAAATAAAATAATGATTTCATTCAAACCTGTAATGTCTGCAAGGGGATACATGTCGTCATTATCGCGATTTGCTCATCTTTAGATGCATGTACAATGTAGATATAGCGTTTTAGTACAGAACTAGCTGAAACCCGCAACGTCGTCCGAGATGAAATCAATGTTTTTCTCAAATTTCGAAGATTTTTGGGTTCCGTAGTCCTACGAGGAACCCTTATAGTTTCACCCTAGCCGTCAGTCCGTCTGTCTGCCATAACTAACTTCTACAATTGTACTAACTTTACGAATAACCTTTGTAGAGTCTATCTCCTGATGATGCCTCGGTATCGAAACGTGCGTTGGGGCACATCGAAAAGTCAGTGTAGTGCTGTGCTTTGGTGGCGGATTCGGTGGCGTAGCTTTCGGGTTGCAGCATAGTATTCATTCGCGGATTTAGGCAAAGTAGTTTAGTTTTTCATGCCTGTCATGGATTTCCGCAAAGTAACGCCTAATTCTATCAGTTATTCTACAATTGTGATTATAAATTTATGGAATTTGGTATAGTTATGTACTACGTATAGATTTTTGTCATCTCAAAATAATAATAATTTTACATTTTGAGGATGGCTCCCGTACGTGTGACCATAAGATGGTCCCAGTAAGTAGGAGTTGAAATATCTAATTGAAAACGATTTGTATGTAGATGGAACCGTGAATTGGACGATTATGCGAACCCATCAAGGGCGTACTCGAATGAGCCGGGCTCCTAATGACGCGATCGCTTTACCTATACATACATACATTTAAATTAGCAGATTTTATTTACAATTCCATCGCACACGACCTTGCGATTTCGGTAGCGTTATTTAAATATCGGCGCTCGGTAGAGATTTATGAGAACGAAAGACGTGTCTTTACTTTGGCATATATATTGTCACATATTTGTCATATATGTATATGGCAGAATATAACTTCGCGACTCGTTTCCCGCGACTTTGTCCGCGCAAATTTAAGCCCACGGAAGCCCTTATACCCCCTTAATCCATAGTCTTTCTTTCTTTTCTTTCTTTTTAATCCGGCCCTATAGAAAAATCTGTTCTAAGTGGATGACTGTTAGGTATAAAACTAATTCCCTGTCAAATTTTATCTCTGTATGTCCCGCGATTTTCGAGATTTCGTGATAAGTGACCTCCCGCTTTTGTATACACAATAAAAATAATGTTTTGTCTATATTAAAATATCTAGTAGTATTTTCACGAAAATATGACATCTCTGTGTTATTATTCGTCTTATTGTTTTATTATCTATATATCAATGATGACGGCACCCAGACTTGAGGTGGGAATCGAACCCACGCCCCCCGGAGCAGAAGGCAGGGTCACTGCCCACTGCGCCAACGGGCCAGCCAATATCTATACTAGCGGACCGGCAGACGTTTTCCTGCCCGAAGGTTGGGTTACTTACTACACTATATTATCCTATAATATTGTCCCCGTTCCATAATGGTTTACTATTTTGACGTTAACGGCTTAAACATGAAAGACAGAGAGCACTCGCGGAGTTTTGATAGAACTATTTAAGATAAACATTTCCTTCATACACTATATACGTGTTACTCTAACGGTTTTTGAAGCGCACGCCAGAATAGCTAGCACATGGCAGAATTTCTCCTCCTCTTTACTTGACATTTATAGTTATATTTAGGACAATTCACACAATTTCTTTATAATTTATAGCTTATGTGCTATTCTGGTGTTTAAATAATTTTATTGTAATGTTTTATTAAAGTCTGTTCAGTAGTTTTTCCGTGAAAGACCGTCAAACATACTTCCATACATCCATCCATTCATCCGCTTTCCCGTTTATAATATTAGTAGGATGTAGACATGTTACATCGTTGTTGGACTGGTTTGAATTCTGCTTGTGTGGTTTCGTTACCGAATCCGCCACCAAAGCACAGCACTACAATGACTTTCCGATGTGCCTCAACGCACGTTTCGCTTCGACACCGAATCATCATCAGGAGATAGACTCTAAAAAGGTTATTGGTAAAGTCAAAGGTTATCAGTAAATATATTCTACGCTACAAATGCACTTGTAGTAATAAATTGCCACAGCCTGCTAAAGACATTTGCAAAAAACAGCAAAAATTAAACGGCCATCATAGCGCCTGTCTCACTGGCCGGACATAATAAAAGTTTTTTATTCAAATTTTTTATCAATCACTTCCTTTCTGCCACCGGTCTAATTACATCCAGATTCTTTATTATTCCTCTGTGAAATCGATATATAAACTATTTAAAGAGTCTCGGCAGAGTGGCACGCGACCAAAAAAAGACTTATCAAAATCATGTTGGTACTTAGTTCATACCAGTAGTTAACCGAATATGTCGCAGGGTGAACGACACGGACGTCTATTTCAGATTCCAGTAATTATATATGGAAAAGGGAATGACTTCTGTCTTTGAATGGAGCACGCTTCAGCGACTCCGTCTCGGCATTCGAGGGCTAGACTGTGTCGAGATAGATCTTTTGTAGTAGAATTAATTGCGAATTATCTATACATATGATTACATTTATAAACTGAAAAAATATTTAATTGAAAATTGCTTTTATAATCTACAAGAATACTTTAATGTAACTTGACTATATAGAAGCATTGATCTCCCTGCGTGACTGTAAATTATAAATTGATGTAATACCCTCCCAGGGTGGTTCAAAAATATTGAATAAATGAATAAATGAACAATAGTTTCTAAAGTTAAGGATAAAGCTTATAAAATAAAGACGCTTTTATATATAACTATTTAGGTAAAATATGTTATATATGTAACGCCGAGACTAACTACTGTACATTGGCCAATGTTAACAAACAACGCAAGAATATGAAGTTAATTTCAAAGCAAAACCTTATACTTGCCAATTTTATTTTTAAACTGGTGGGAGGTTAAGGTAATTATCCAAAACATTGAACTTGGACAAGTCTTCTTGCCAAATTTGCCACCTGAAACGTTTAGGTATTTGGCAAAACAATATTTAGCTTTAGCCAAAAATATATATCTAAGCTAATTATATTTATTTCAAAGTCATACATCATATTAAAAAAAATATGTTAAACTTTGCTGCCGCAACGCTATAAGAGCTCGAAAGGTCACATAGAAGTAATCGTAAAATTGATAATTCCAAGAGTCGTTATAACTTTAATAAAATTAATGCATTTAACAATAATAATTTTATGTTTGAGTTTAAAACATTATGACAATACTTTACGTATTTTAATGCCTTACATCAGAACCAGGAAGCTAATTGCTTATTGTCTAATTGTACGCATGCGTCGGCCGACGATATATCAGATGTATTTCGGTCCAACCGCTCAATGCCACGAGGCCAACAACACCTCTTCAATGAAAATAGTCATTACTCTAACCTCATGCGATTACTTAACATGTATTATCTGTGAATTTTTAGTTCAAGGCAGCAGATACTCAGGGACGTCTTTACCCTTGGGCCCCCTGGGATATGGCCCAGGCAAACTACGTGGAAAAGTTCAATCCAAACCTTACTTTGCTCCTTGTATAGTCCGGATGAAATAAAAAAAAAACTAGCTTATTAACAAGGACTGTAACTCATTAGGTGTGAGTTTTAAACACATCGAGACGCGGAGAAATCTGCGGATGATAGTATATGATTAATTTTTCTTCAATTTCCGACAATCTTCAAATATACCACTGGATACGATCTGCTTCAATATAGGTGTGTAGGACACCTCAAGGTGCATTTTTAGGCAAACTTTTTCTAATCATCGCGTTAGGGTGCGCTCAAAGTAAACACAGATTTTAAAATTTAATAACTTATTTATTTTGGTCCCATTATCATTAAAAATAAAATAACATTACCAATAAATTATCACAATATTAGATACGTATCGATATACGAATAGTAATAACAGGAATCTCTATTTTTTTAAATGTTATCATTTTAAAAGTTCTAAATTATAACTAAACAATCTTCCTCACATTACATAAGGTTATTCGATATTGGATAGTCTGTGTGAAATTTTTAATTTATAAACATCCTATGACTCTTATTGTTTGGACGAAGAAATTTTTGGGTTCAAAGTTCGTTCTATCTCAGTCTTATAATATAACCATAAAACAATTCTTATATATAACTTAACTAAGTAATTACCACTAATTACTATTTCAGAGCATTTTTTTTTCATAGAATTCTTATATATGTTAAATACTTTTTTATACGTTTTACATTGTTTAACATTAAACTGTCACATGAGATCTAATTCAATTAATTATGAATTTGAATAGTGATAGACATTTTTTTAGCTCCATATGTATTTCCTTTCATACATATTTCCTTTCAAAAGATTACTGACAAATAGAGGTATCTTATATTTAAACCATCCTCGTGTTAGAACATGTTACGATCCTTTTTTGTATTCTAATAATAAGCATAAACAAAAGTGATAAACTCAGATCTGGAATAGATAAAGAAAAAATATTGCTCAGTTGAAAAAAACTGGTTAAAAATGTTAGTAAAGTTTTCGATAATTCATGATTATTAAGTCGCAATCATGTTACTTTAAGTCTCCATAATGATAATTCCTATTTAAGCCCTACATTTATATCAATCTTTTTAACGGGTTATTGTTAACTTCAACTCTTTTCGATGGGTCCATATCTCTGTCTAAACCACATCATCCCACTGTAATCAGGCTCGTAAACATCAGGGATCTCCTTGTCGATTGCTTCACAATAAACCATTTTCACTGAAGCTTCACCAAAAAGTCTTTCCTCGAATTTGATGAGCTGCTTGAAAAATCCAGTGTTCGGCCGAATTTGTGGCCTAAAAAAGAAATTATGTCGGTGAATTTAGATAACATAGGTGTGCACAATATTGGTGATACGAAGGCTAATAGAGTCAAACGGCAAATAGTAACAATACGTAACATACAAAGAAAATTAAATCCTTAACGTTCTGCTACTGCAAGCAAAACCAGTAATACTATCCAGATATCTGGAAACATTGAGTACACAAAACAGCACCCAAAAATTTATAAAAGATAAAACATAATAAAAATTTAGAGTACTAGATTAAATAGGACCTCTTGACGTAAATTTGGTCTTTACCTTTGTCAAGAAATTGGTCTAATACCGGAGCCAGACGGAGATAGCTCAAAGTATTTGTACATTTTTGTCCTTGAAGTCCACAAAGTACTTCAAAACTTTGTACAGTTACACAAAGTCCCCGGTCACACTACATGATCATTGAAATGATCATTCAAATGAAGCTATATCTAGCTCCAGCATAAGAATGAGCAATGATGATTTAGAGATGGCAATATTATTAAACGAACCTTCTTCGTAGAGAATTGTATTAATGTCGATGTTAACATTAATTAGTCTTAAAATAAATTTACCTTCTTTGCTTTAAGTGATGATAGGCATCTCTCAGAGTCATCTTATGCCACTTCACAAGATACGCCAAACATAGCGTTACCGATCTTGATACTCCAGCAACGCAGTGGACAAGCACCACTTGATTTCTTGTGACTACCTGATCAAACAAAAAAGGAACCATAATTCTATAGCTAGAGACTTATGACAATTTGTCATTCTATGGGAATATTTGAAAGTCCTTAGAAAATTATATACTTATGCGATTATCAGACAAGTGTTAAATATTCTACTGTTCTATCAAATGTTGATAAACCTAGAATAGTCTGCCTACGCCGAAAAGGCCAATAAACGAATACAATGCAAATACGATGAATGTTAAAAGAATACATTTTACTCATTATTTGCTGATTTTAATTGTAGATTAAATACCTCGTTTATTAGATCAGCGATCCTTTCCATGTAGGGGTGCATGTCTGAGTTTGGTGTATCAAGCAGCGGCACGTATTGTCTTGGCACATAGTCTTCTGGTGGAGGTGGTAGTTCGGGAGCTGCGTTCACTACCAAGCCTGGACGCAAAGCCTTTACTGCACCAGGCAAGGCGTGAGCTCCACATACGTATACAAAATCGATGACTCGAGAGACACCGAGAGGACAGCCTCTGTTTGAAAAAAGAACAAAGACATTGTTATTTGTATTTATTTAACTCAAATAATTTTCTAGCAAAACATATAAGTAAGAAAATATAAAAAACGTTGACATAGGAATTAAAAGGCAACACAAAAAATAACATTGAGTATAAACTAACAAAAACTTGGCGCCTTTTGATTTTAAATCGTTCTTTTCCATTATTGATTAAATTAATTCTCTTTCATTGTAATATTTATTCCACTTACTCATCGTGTTCAGTAGTAAAAATATAAAATAAACGCAAACTTGAATGCAAATATTTGAGTTACTTAAGAGTATGATCGTATCTGACATTAATAACAGCATCCTCACTACGTAACACGAAATAGTTTGTTGATAAACACGCCTCCGTTGATCTGTTTAAACCGCGTCGGTAAAAGCATGGGAATGTGGAAAATTTTAGAAAATCCACACTGAGAGTGCCTGTATAGTGGCCAGCAGACTCTTAAGCTAGTGCTTACTGTCACTTAATAGTGACAGTAAGTGAAGGTTTGTGCGCCGCAGAATTATTAATGGTGATAATGTAATATTTAAAAAGTTTTTTATCCAATTTTACAACTGATATTACACGAATAAGGCCGATATTGTAAAGAATAATTAGGCTTATATATTTAACAAAAGAATTAAACCTTCAGACCGCTAAGTACAATATTTTTTTATTTTTTATTTTTAATTCCACGCAGATGAAGTCGCAGGAACTTGTTTTTAACAAATAATTCTAGAATTCGTTTTATTCGGGATCGGAATGCGGGATATGGTTCCTTCCTCTGCAACGCGATGGACGCGGCACCCGCACGGTGAATCCATGGAATGCTAAGAAATTCGTCTCGTCTCGGATTTCCGTCCAGCCCTTCTACCGCTGAGCTATCAATGTTCTATTATTATGTACTAGCTGTGCCCGCGAATTCATCAACGTAAAATTAGGTAAAACACTTAGAAATTTTAGCGTTATAATATATAGCCTATAGCTTTCCTCGATAAATGGGCAAACTGACACCGAAATAATTTTTCAAATCGGATCAGTAGTTCCTGAGAATACCGCGTTCAAGTAAACAAACAAACAAACTCCGGCTTTATACATTAGTATAGAAGTATAGAAAATAGATTTACTCGTTAGATTTAGAATAGAATTTGCAAAAATCCTGATATGTAGCAATTGACGGTATTATGTTTTAATTATCTCCTTTGATATCTAACGTGACACGTCTTAATACTCCTCTCTCTATTACTCTACGCCCACCTTCCCAAAACTTTGAATAACAATCGAAGAAATAAGACTGATCACCACCATCACCATGATGACGGCTGAATAAGATCAGACTAGAACTGGCAGGCAGGACAGGTAGCACTGGTAGTAAAGGAGAGTGCTAGGGGCCACTCTAAAGTAATCGTTTATTAGCCCTTTCTTCCCCTCCAAAAACCCTTCGTCTGGCACAGTCTGTATTGTGGGAGCATCTGTAAATCAACCCATATTTATGGGATATTATGATCCATTTATCCTAAATTCCAAAGAGTAGGTTGTTTAGCCGTAGCTTAATTTGAGGCCGGCATTTGGGTCCATCACTAGGTAAAGCAGTTCTTACCGCGGCTGGCAGATAGCTGGGTAATCCATTCTAACACTGTATTTCCCACTGTAATATCCGTCATCCTCCGTGTTTCGGAAGGCACGTAAAACAGTTGGTCCTGATTAGTGACATTAGTCGTGAGATTGTGGGGGTTCTGGAGATGACGTCAGATAGCAGTTGGTCATCTTAACTCGCCCCACAGCCATATCCTCCGCAATTTAAGCGGATGCTGGTACTAGATAGGGATAACGCTAGGAAGAAAAAGAAGACCCACAGGAAAAAGTATTAAAAACTTGCAAATCCGCTACTGGTCATTGACAAATCAGTAGCTGTGCTATATATATCCTTGAAGGTGGCATCTGGTTCCACTAAGATGTTTTTTGGATGCAGTAAATTCCTTGCAAATCGTATCGATATAATTTATCGTCCTTGTTTACTTACATTGCACTTCTATGGAGTGAGTCTGTCGTTATACGACAGACGGCTGTCTGCAGGTAACAAGTGTCTCCATGCCCTGAAAAAAGTTATAAACTTCAGAGCTCTGTGTATAAAAGTTAAAATCGCTATTTATGAAACCATCCTGAGACCCATTGTTGCATATGGCAGTGAATCCTGGGTATTGACAGAAGAAAGTAAAAGGAAACTCAATGTCTGGGAAAGGAAAATACTCAGGAAGATTTATGGGCCAATAAGAGAGAGTGATATATGGCGATCAAGGAAGAATAGTGAGCTCCGCACAATGTATGGTAAACCAGACCTAGTAGCATTTATAAAAAAATCGCGACTCAGATGGCTGGGACACGTGGAGAGGATGCCAGAAGCAAGGTTGCCTAGACGCCTGTTGTACGGAAGGATTGGAGGGAAGCGACTCAGAGGAAGGCCTAGGATGAGATGGTTGGACGATGTTGAGGAAGACCTCGAGTTCCTTGGAGTAAGGAGATGGAGAGAACAAGCAAGAGACAGAAATGACTGGCTTAAAATCCTTGAGGAGGCCCGGGTCCTTGAAGGACCGTAGCGCCCATCAGTGTGTGTGTGTGTGTGTGTGTGTGTAGTAATAAGCCATGATTAAGCATAGTTAATAGTTAAAAATTGTTTTAGTTTTAGAGATTAAGGTTTAATCATAGTCAATGTGCCTGGGTTGTCTGATCTATATGTGTTGTAGTACCGTACCTAAAAATGTGTACGATGAGTGAAGTCAGAGAAGCAATATCTATTTTTTTATCAAGGAGAAATGTCTCCTTATTTCTTGTGAGTAGGTTTATGAGTGGTTTAATAGTTTCTTGAAGATCTCTCAAGAAGGACGAAAGGATAGAGTTTATATCGGTTGGGTTTTGGATATAATATAGATCTGGATGTTGAGGTGGATAATCTATATTTGAAGTAGGTTTGGCTGGGGGTTGAACCCGAGGAGTTTAAGAAAATTAAATGATTGTACCGATGGAAAGGAAATAGAAGCTGACAATCTGGATCCATCCACAATCGCATGCTACAAAAATTGTCATATTACGTCCATAGATGCAGAACGTTCCTTTTCGTTGATAAAGAACATTTTAAGTGACAGGCGGTATAATTTTACTGAGAAAAATTTTGAAATATACAATGCCATACATTTTCACGAAAGTTTTAAAAATTAATTTATTTTTCAAAAACATTTTATTATATTTTGTTTTCATGTGAAAAGAAATTTTAATAAATATATTTCTATTTCTTTAATTAACAAATTTTTTCATATCCTTTTTTTTTTCCATATTTTAAGGCATTTAAGATTGAATTAACGTTTCGATATGAGGCCGAAAGCTAAGTCTATTATCGAGGGTAATTCCCAAGTACTTAATAGTTTCCACTCTGTTCAAGGTGGGGCATCCACAGTCTTGAATATTGTCTATATGATGGTTATGAGCAATAATAGATAGGGAATCGGATGATTTAGTGCCGGCAGCCGTAATTGAGAACATCATATATTTGGTTTTATCCACATTTAGAGATAGACTATTGGCTGATAGCCATTTGTTTACTCTATTAAACCCTAACTGAGCTTTAAAAAATGTGTCTTCCCATGTTTTACTGGAAAAAGCTAGTGCAGTGTCGTCTGCGAAGGCAACTAATAGTCCGTTCTGTAGGTCTAGTTTACACAAGTCATTGATGTATATTAAGAAGAGGGTAGGGCCCAAAATACTCCCCTGTGGAACGCCGTATTCAATCTCTAGTTCACTACTTATATGTGTACCAATCTTGACGGTCTGTTTGCGATTGGTTAAATAAGTTTGGAATAATTTGAGCTGATTACCTCGAACACCAATGGCTTCAAGTTTTTTCAGTAGATTGGGAACTGAAACAGTATCGAATGCCTTTGCCAGGTCGATAAATATTGCCAAACATTTATTTCCCGCATCCAATTCGCCAGCTATGTGATTTGTAAGATGGGTTTCCGAAACGGCTGGATCGATTTTGATGGGGCTTTCATTGAAAATTTGAAAATTTAATTGAAAACTAGTTTACAGGAATAAAAGTCTGGTGATTCAGGGATTCTTAGTCCATATTGGTAAAGTAAATAACTAATTAACGACGAGACTAGCAAGTCCTCAGATGAACAAAACTCTTTAAAACTTTGAAGATAAGAAAAAAATGAAATAATAACTAAGTGTATTCGTAAACACTGATAGAAATTATAAGTGCATTCAACTTTGTAAGTTGCTAATGATGAAAATTCTTAGAAGGTAGACTCTTTATAAAGTTAAAAGCATCTGAAGAACGTCTTGCAAAATTTACAATAATAATGAAACTTTTGTGAAGGTATTACAATAACAAGGAAAGAGAAAATACAAGCTTATTTTTGCAAATAATCGGATAGCAATAAATGCTTGAGAAAATATTGAAGAAGGTTTTATGGAAAAGGAATTTTGAGATAAAATTACATGGAATTTTATCGCTTTTGTAAGTAGAAGCTTGAATAACTTTAAGCCGCAGTAGTTCAATGGCCGAAGAATTCCATTTGATACTCTGTTTGTCTATAGAATTCCTAATATTGTTTTCTTTCGCAGAAATTCCAACTTCATCTTACATTGTTTTAAATTACAAATTAGCAATTAATTAAATTACAGATTAACAATAAAATAATTTAATAATTAGCAATAAATTGGAATGGAAAATTTGCAGCAATTTAAATTTAAAATTAGCTACAAATTAAATAAAAAATCATGGGCTTAATTAAATTGTTTTTTATAAAGGTTATTGTCGAACCACCTCCGCCAGAAGAAGAACCCAGGTACCGTCTCGTTCCTCTACCGGACTTTACATCGAAGTATTGTGTAGAGATGGATCAGAAAGAAGCTGAAAGAAGACAGAAAGAACTGGACAAGATTGAAAACGAAAGACTCCGGAAAATTGCGGTAGGTACATAAAAAATACATAGTATAAATAAAAAACGCTTTTGGTATGCGAATGCTAAATGAATACTCATTTTTAAGTTTTTTTTTCGCTACTTAATAGCCCCCTTTTTTGTCTGTATTGATTTTGTGTTAGTGCAAATAACTGTTGATCAATTGTAACTTTATGCTTTAAAGATACTTTTTTCGAGTATTCCATTTGCCCTTTTAATCCTCAAATACCATAAAGTCTAACACTTAACTGAAAAATGGTATTTAAAAATACGTCTTAAGTATTTGCAAAGTCAAAAATTATAATTATATGTGAAAATAATAATAAATAAAAATAATTTCTAATAAATTAAATTGATAAAATAAATTTCACGCACACCAATGCAAAACGATTTATACACACATGTATACGTTTTATTATGTATATATATGTATAGCTGTGAATAAAAATATAATACGCAATTCTAAACATTTGTGGGCGAATTACTATCAGCCGGCTCTCTCTAGTCTTAATTAAAGTTTATATTTATTTATACACGTATTATTTAACTTACGCCAAGAGAAAGCTACTTTATAAAGGTTTTTCGCAAAAGGCTAGCTCAGTTTTTCCCCAGTATAAAAAGCGTAGTTCTACAAGCGTACAACTATTCTACGAAACTTCCAGAACAAAGGCTTTTGTGAACCAATTGTAGGGGTCAAAAGATGGGTAATTTAATATATTTTACAATTTAATCGGATGTTTTCCATTATTTGAGCCACCAAAAGGGATAAGCTCCATTACAAAGAGTTTTATCTTAAAAGGATTCTCAGAAAGAATCCTTTCAAATCAAAATTTATTTTAAAGGGATTTTTCATAAGAATCCTTTATTCTACAATTAAATGTTCCACTTCCAAACTTAGTTAATGAATTTTTTTATTACTGATTTATTTAAGGGTCTTAAATTTATGTAAGATTATGCCAGACCCATCCAAAAAAAACATATAAACATTCCTGAAGGATTCTTTCTTAGAATCACTAATTGAATAAATTTGCCTTTGAAGTTTGAATAAGGCTGTTTGAAATGGATGCTTTGATTGGATTCGTTGGAAAAAAGTGTTGCTTAGTCATGCTGTCTGTCTTTAGATCTTTCGTAATGAATTCTTCTTAACATCTATTACGAATAATAAATAAAATTACTTAGTCTGTCTTTTCTTAAGGAATATGGAAAAATTGCTTTGTTTTGAACTCATTACAATATGGATATTGGATTTCATAGGTATCTTTATTTAAATCTGTCCTGGGATTTTGGAGTTTTAGCGAGACTAACGAATAACGATTGATTTTTATATATCGTATACGCTTAATTACAAATTGACCGTATACGTTTTAGGTCTAAAGTTAGTTAATGATACAGGCAGCTACATTTCAGAGTCCTCTATCAGCCAGTTCAAGAATTATTTCGATATCTCCATCCAACACGGAGTTACAGCAATTTTTGTCTTTTTAACTAAAATATATTTTTAGATAAAAAGAAAAACTACTAATAAAATATCATTAAAATCATATTTAAATATCATTATTAACTATTATTAAGGTACATGATATGTTGCAATAATGCTGTTTTTATCGAATTATAAGCGAATATAATGAAATATTATCCATAACAAAAAAATAGGTGTGTGAAAAATCTCTCCTTTATTTTAAAAGGATATACAATGATAGCCCACACGATGGACTTGAATGAAAAAAAAAAATCAACTCCACATCACATCTATGGGAGCCACCCCCAAAAGCCAAAATTATTATTGTTTTAAGAAAATCTATACGCAATACATAACTTTATCTTATTTCATGCAAAGTTTCAAGAGAGATATGGGCTGATGAACTAATAAAAAAGCAGGGAAAAATTGGCTCACGAAACTAAAGAATAGGCAAAATGGACGAGGCCACTACCCATTGAGGGGTTCATAATTAACTCTAATTTCAAAATGACTGATTTTACTTTCTAGTTTATCAAATTTAATACTTAACTTAATGAAATAAAAAGATAAAAGAATTACTTTAAAATTAATTTATTAGTACTATTACATGTCTATTATAAAATTTATTACTGATATTATTGTAATTTAAAAATGTGATTTTAATATCATCTGTACAATAAATTTAATTATGGAAATAAAGAGGCTTTACTATTATTATATTATTGCTTATGGGAAGGTTTATTATTCATTAATTAATCATCATTTGCATCATACGAAGAATACACACATGAACCCACTTCTGGGCGTAGCAAAAGCTCATCGGGCTATGGGACGACCAGGGTTTCAGACTTTTTTTTAATTAGCCTATACTGTTCCAATGCTGGGCAAAGGCCTCCCCCTTTTCCAACCACACCTTCCTTTCCTGACCCACTTGAAACTTTCCCGCAAAGGCGTCCAAGTCGTCTCGCCACCTCTTCCTCGCCCACAACAATTATACTGCGTATTAATTCGTTACGTAACTGTTTGTTAATTTCAAAATTATACCCTTGAATCCTATTTTTAATCTTATTCATTGCAAGTAATTTAATAATTATTAATCAGAACGCGCACAGATGCGTTGCAATCTTTTAAATGGGGGTTTAGACCACCGGGAACTTTAACATACTGAACGAAACGCGACAACAATACCATCACTTGACGTGACATCATTGCCGCTACTTCACGCCAATGTTATATGAGAAAGTAGTACTGGTACCTGGACGCGCCGGCCCAATTCTGCTACAAGCATGGCGCTACCTCTAATCAATTAGTGAATACTATAGTTTTGTCAATACAAAGTATCAAATTGGCAAATAGTTTATGATATTAATTAAGAGATTAACATGTATGTAATTAGCGACTACTAAAATCTATTATCCGCTATGCATGCACGTGACAGCATTGCCGCCACTTGACGCCGATGTTATTTGAGAAAGTGGTACTGGTACCCAGACGAGTCGACCGGATTCAAAGTTTAAAATTCTCTCAAGCGTGTCTAACTCTTTCATTTTGAACAATCCAAAAATACGCTAGAATTCCGTACGATACAAAAGATCGTCATATAGAAAAATATAACATATACGAGGTGAAATGAAACAGTTGGTTGTCTTTTAGGAAATATTTGCAGGAATATACCGTTGACACCGGTGTAAAGTTATTGTCATTGCATGCGCTCAATTTTTATTGCCCCGTTTACATTTCGTGCGGAGCAAATATTATATTGGTTATGTTAAAATTTGACACAATATACGGTCCCTCCGTATTTGTATTACGGTTATATTTAAATTAATGGAAATTTATTAAATAGAATATTATTATACTTAAAAAAAATTGATCAGATAAAGGCTATGTTACATTTAACAACGTGATACTTCTTGTATTGAAATTATTAATAATATTAAGAATTGTTTTGTATCTCATACATATGTATATGCTACTTTAAGCCAGCTGTTACCCACCAATGTGTCCGCGCTCGATTTAATATTTTTGTTAATAAATGTTGGAGATCGATTCTCTAATAGGGTTCGGGAATCAAACTCAATCTTCGCAAGGACTCTATTTTCATTTATTCTTACTCGACAAGCACAATTACACTATCAAGGATATCACGAATCAAGTAGCGTCGCGTGGTAAGAGATACGTGCCATCGACCACATAGGCACACCTTAAGTGTTAAACGCAGGCTGACATTCGTACACGTTGTAAGCGAGTAAACGCGATCGAGATAGCGCTATTGCCGTCCTGCCCGTTTATTCAAGTCGACGACGTGTTATCTGTCCGCAACAATAAATATATTATGAAGTATTAGTCTATGGTATTTCTCATAATATTAGCCATTGACCGGAAAAAATGTGCTTTTGTTCTACGTGTCTTAAATAAAATCTTATTTTTTTATTTATTTTTTTTATTAGCCTATAATGTTCAATGAGGAAGGGCCTCCATCATCTCCAACAAAACCTTCTTTTAAGATCTTTAAGTCCACTAAAATATAATTTTATTAACGATCAGTACTATGGAAATAGAAACAGTAAAGACTATTTTGAGACCTGATATAAATCTAATATTATCATTTACTCAGAATCTCTTAAATGGAGCTGTCGTTTATGTTAAATTATTTTCAAAACGAAAACCCTTTGAGAGGCTTTAAAGGGAATTTCAAAGGTCAGAAATCTTTACTAATTATTAACACATTTCTATTAACTTTTAAGTGCTTAAAATGTTTTTTAATAATTATAAATTACATAATTAAAAAAAAACAACGTGAAGCTCAAATCAGTCGATCCAAAGACAAACTCAGACAACTTGGGAGATTAAAAAAAATTGTATTTGTTTTGGTGCTGGTGAAATGTAATGACTGAACAAAAAAAAACGCCGTAATAAAAAAAATATACCAAAAAAGAGTAATATTTTATTCCCTCTCGTATATAAAAATCTTACGGAGATTTTTCTACATGTTTAGAATATAGTTGTACCTGTAGATATATAACATCGTATAAGAACTCGTCCTTTTCGACCCGAACCTACTTAATAACTACGTAAAAGCTTGCCCCAGAGTAAATAACCGTCCATTAGACCCAACCATCGGCTGTCAGCGCTGAACGTTTCCTCTACGAACGTGGAAACAAAGCGCTTTACGCTTTTTACAGCGCCGGACACTCTTTGGCTTCAAAGGTACAATGATACGCAGTGATATACAAGCTGAGGTGCTTCGGACATCGAGAACAATGGCTTTTTCATATCAAAGCAACACAAATACGACAGACAGAGGAGTAATATACCACGATGGATCTAAAAATTTCTTCTGCTTGTAACATAAAAAAAAACAGCCGCAATGTATCAATAACACCAATCATCGGCTGTCAGCGCTGAACGTTTCTTCTACGAACGTAAAAATAAAGCGCTTCTTACGCTTTAATGTTCTCCTCAGCTCCGCGATTTCAAAAATAGAATTATGCCTTAATATACAAATAATGCCAACCATCGGTTGACAGCGCTGAACGTTTCCTTTAGGAACGTAGAAATAAAGCGCTATAAGCTTTTTATAGTGCCGGACACCCCTTGGCTTCAGAGGTACAATGATACGTAGAGATGTACTAGCTGAGGTGCCGTTCTGATTTCGGGAACAATGGCTTTTTCATTTCAAAGGCAACACAAATATGGCAAACAGAGAGGTATTATGCCACAATGATCGATATAAAAAAACTATACTATTTGTCTCTCATCGTTAATATCTAGGCATAGCTAGGCTGTAATAAATGGTAATGATGCAGTTTGGTTCCTTTTCCCGAGAATACATATGTTTTTTCTCCCAAGAATACACATGTTTTTTCTCCGAAGTTATTGTTTGCACTCTAATGACATTCCGTCGGGGGATGCTGACATTTTTTTTGGAGTTTATTCCTTAGAAACGATTTAAGGCTTGTGGTATGAAAAAATACGGATAGTGATATCTAATACGTTGGATATTACGCGTTCCAGTGTTACGCTTCCTACTGAGTAAACTCCAGTTGGCGTCGGAGCTGACACACATTTTTTTTGTTAAGTTTTAGAGTTTTGAATATAATAGAACATTTTGGAACATTTCGATTAATAATATTAACATTATACAAATACATATACATGCATTTCTGTGTTAACAAAAAAACGCGAAGCGGCCAAGGCGATCGCT
The DNA here is from genome assembly GCA_024363005.1 of Charaxes varanes. Lineage (NCBI taxonomy): Eukaryota > Metazoa > Arthropoda > Insecta > Lepidoptera > Nymphalidae > Charaxes > Charaxes varanes. The sequence continues at coordinate 871,753 of JANCMC010013376.1, forward strand.
GTGCGATCGTCCGTCCGCTTCTACCCTATCCGCCACAGAGTTACATTTCTCACGGTATGCCTTACCTGATGAATTATCACTCATAAGAGGGCGAACAACAACTTCGAGAATTAAAAAATATATGCATTTTTGAGAAAAGTAACTTATCTTCATAATTATCTACTAAATTTACCCAATGATTTTTGACTTATTTTTATATATTTTGACTTATTCTGTTTACTTGGCTAATTTTCGGAACGGTTTATTACATGTTCATGTTTCGCTTGACAATAAAGATGGTCGTATGACTTATACCGGAGCCACACATAGCTCAAAGTCTTTGTACATTTACACAAACTCCCCGGTCACACTACATGATTATTTGTAGCTCTATCTGGCTCCGGCATAACATAAAGGGTACCTTTTATGGGCCATGTAACAAATGCTCGCATATGAAAAGTTAAAACCATAAAAAAATGGACAACTTTTAAAGTTTTATGCAAAAATATTTGAATAAAAAGTTAATCACAAACGCAGTTGAAGACTTCAATTTACCGACGCTTCGGCAGACCTATATTATAGTATTAGAATTAAGTATTCTGTAAAGATGTTTGTGAAGAAAATAAATAAATATCTGCCATAGTCAGGAGTCAGTCTTCTCGTGACCGGGGCATATAAATAAAAAGTTATAGTGCAAAAGTTGTTCTATCTTAAGATTTAGAACAATATTTTCAACCGTTGAACGCTTCAGAATTATGATTTAAAACATAAGCGCAAATAAAAGGTCCTTTTAAAGGAATTACCGCGCGCTCTCTCAGCGCCATCAGGATTAACATTGTTGATGGCTTATCTGGGCTGAACAATGAACGCTGTCTCCACATTGCTTGTCTAGTTTAAAACTTTAAAAATAAATTAAATTTACTGTTAAACATGTCTAGGTCATTATTATGAGAGCTTATATCATTATATAAACGACGGTTTATGAATGAATTGCTGCAATTAATGTTAATTCATGAGATGATTGATAAAAATAGTAGATAACTTACTTTATCAGGAACTCTGTATGATGATTCACGTACTCGCAGATATCTCATAAAGTAAAAAAAAAATAACGGACCCGACTAACGTATTGCGCAAACACTTACAAAAAGATATCTTATAAGCTGCCTAACGTCATCTAAAGGTTAAACAATAACATCAAAACATTAAAGCTAAGTCAAAAAACGCATTCTTTTAAAAGAAGTCTATTTTACAATGTCTAATACAAATACGAAAAAAATATACGAATAAAAAGACATTCTTGAACAATTAAGGAACGATCCAGACGCAGTTCCAATAGGAGCAGACTCTTTGAGTAAAAACTATTTTGATTTCGAAATCGTTCTTGTAACACGATTTTGACACAAAAAAGGTGCCACTCGACCACAGACAGTCACGTTGACACTGGCTGCGTAACACTCGAAGCCATCCGACTAAAGGTTCTTAATTAAATTAGATAATTCCACTGATCTTACATATCTGGCTTCGTATCTTTTTCATAATGAAGCACCAAGATAGGAAAAGCGTTCTTTGAGGTAAGAGGGAGTAAGGGGGTTGTAGAGGATAGCGTAAATGACACAAAGTATGTGGTAGTTCCGTCGTAATTCCCCGTCATGTAGTGTGGTCGGGGACTTCGTGTCGCTGCGCAAAGTTTTGTAGTACTTTGTGGTCTTCAAGGTCAAAAATGTACAAACACTTTGACCTAAGTCTGGCTCCGATATTAGAGACTGACCGAAATGGCATCTACGGATGACAGTATCATAAGCGATTTCTAACAAGCATTTCTTAATTAAGTTAAGTAAGTGAAATAAATCTTAATTACGTTAATTTTACTCTTAGCTTAATTAGTGTAAGATTAAAACTTCAATGAGTTGTATGTGTATATATTTAATTTCCTTTCTTTTTTTTAATTTTAGATTATAATCCAACACAGTATTTATAGTTTTATTCTCATAAACGAAAATCGTAATAAGGTTAAGTGAAGTGAATAAACGGTTTTATTATTATTATTAATAATAGCTAGCCCACATGGAGTTTACTTATAAGTAATCACGAGAATTTATTAATTTTTGATCATCGAGTTGATTAATGTAAACGATTGTAAGTAAACCTACTAAATAAAATGAAAATTCGTTGGTCAACGACCTCTCTGGAGATTTTGGGGTTGGGCACCATTGCTATACTTATAGGATGTTATTGTAACCTCGCCACGTTCACAAAAAAAGTCTTTACAAGTCTTTAACCCACATTTATAACATAAATAACATGCGCATTGATTTGTAATAAATACATACATATATCTTTATCACGTATCTTAGCTTCGGACCGTGACAGAACAATGAGCACAAAGGATAATCCAAGGACGTAGAAGCTGATCGATAACAATTATATGACGCAAATAATGTTGTCATAAAAACCTGTGTTGTTGCTGTAATCTAAATTAGCTATAAACAATCGGCGAAAAGGTATAAAGTTCCCTTATTATATGAAATCAATTAGAGGTAAATAAATTTTAAGTAAAATACTTCAAAAAAATGTTGCAAAAAGAAAAAAGTAAACTCTTCCGTTAACTATTTTACTATCAATTTATAACTTCATTACTCAATTTGTATGATATAAAAGCTTGTCACGGGCAAATTTTCCCTTTATACTTTAATCCTGGCCTGGAATTTTTTTTTAAAATACCAAGGCACCTGTTTCACTCATTCGGATAACTAATTTGTTTGGTAAGTATAGCCAAAACAAATCGAAACGAACTGAATTATAACTTAATTATTATTGATATCGCGTTTAATGGATTAGATTTACAATAAATTGTATTATTTGCCATAGTTAGTTGATATTACACGTCTCATAAGTCATAACGCAAAAGTATACGCAATACGGATTACTCTACTCTTACTTAATCAACATCGAGCTATTTCGTGGACTAAAAATCACTCTATTCCTTTGGTATGGCACATATGAAAATAATTATACACAGATTAAGATGAAAGTCGTATTTTAATACTTCGGACAGAGAGACATTTTTAATATTTTATGTAGTGTAAGAAAAAACTGATTAAAGATATTCCCTTGCACGTCCGGATGTCTGTGTGTGTGGTTCTTGCACGATCACGTTCGAAACAGTCAACTTATTACGTTAATGTTTTTTTTATTGGCTTCATTATTACTGCGAACTGTTTCCTATTGATATATAAAAATGGGCGTGTAATTCGGTATCATTTATTTATTTATAATTAATAATTAAATAAAATTCAGCTTGACATACCACCTAGCAGAATATTACCGTACTAATAAGTATTAAGCTTCTTAAAAAAGGTGGCGCTTAACATCAATGGCAGCCTGTAATTATAATATTTAGAAAAAGTGAGGCGAGCACTCTGATTTTCCAAAAGTATTTTTCTTCTGTAGTATAGTCCATGTATACGAGTATATTTATTTAATTTTACTGAGCTAACTGAACTCCAACTTATAACCGCGATCCACACAAAGGGTGCTTTCTGTATTAGTCTAGTTAATAACGATATTTTAAGATAAGTTCACAATCTGTAAGTCATACCAATGTTTTCAAGAGAGTTAGACATATCTTGCTTTATAACTTTACTATAGCAATTTAACTTAATTTTCGTATAAAATTAATGTGTAAATTGTGTGAAGGCTGCGTGTGATAGATGTTTAAAAATGTGTTTTCAATATAACAACTCTTTCCAGCCAGATTCTACAACTACTTATGCAAGCCATGGGAAGCATTATCCTTGTAAATTTACAGTTTCTCTTATATAACTAGCTTCCTTAATTAGTATTCAAAGGAATCAATTACGAGTACATTCGGGTACATCCTTTAAAAATTGCAAAATGAACATCTCTTTAGTTTCTTTGATGCCGTATCCACGTTATTCGTGGGTCTGAAATAATAACTCACATAGTTTAATAGTGGCCTATGAAATGATTTCAATGAATGTATAACTTAGAAAAACTGACTTATACGATTTTAATTTTTATCCGATCTTTAAAATACATACTTATTTATACAAAAATCTATAATACATGTTATCAATGACCATATATAACGCACGTGCACCTCTAAAAAACACAATTGCAGTTATACATTTCATTATTAAAAATTATAAGAAATCCTTTGATATAGAAGACTCACATAAAAGATTTTTTTTATTTAAATTCTAGTTTCATTATTCAAGGTTAAAGGTGAGCATTTAAAAAAAACATCGTTATTTCCTTTATTTCTAGCAAAATTTTGAAACGTCATTAATTATTGTAACAATTCTTTTCGAAATTCTATAGTTTATAAAATTTTCATAATACTAGCTTTATGCACTATCTACTTCAGTGTTTCCCAACGTGAGGCGCACGCCCCACGGGGGGATTTTGATAGATAAGGGGGACAATTTAAAAATGGAGTCGACAAGACTTTAAGAATGCTAGATATGCGGTAACAAATTTAACAAAAATGCCATATTCTTAAAAAAATGCTGTAAATAATTATTAGGTTATCATTTCGTTTGACGTTACCAAAATATCAACTTCCTAAAACTTATCATTTATATTTCTGAAGAAAACAAAACAATTTTTAATAGTAAAAAATTGTGTATGGGCATAAAAGTTTTAGTAATGTTAAGATGGGGCATGGCCTAAAAAAGGTTGGAAAACACTGATCTACTTATTTCTTATCATCAAAATAGTAGTTTTCACCTGTCAAACAAAAATTTAATGTGTTTCCTAAATATGACAAACCCATAAAGCAATTACACAAATATCAAGTGAAACCTAACCTCATTAATACAAAAAAAAATATTAAACTTCTAGAAATAAAATATTTGTTACTACATAAATTATAAATGTATAAATAAGACAAAGAAGATCTTAAACAAATCTTCATCCGATTAATTCATGAATTAAGAGTCCAATAAGGTTTCTTAGATAATGATTGTTATTAATAAAAAAGGATTTGGAATAGTACAGAGGGTAGAAACGGTCTCCGGTATGTAGGTCAAGCTTCGTGTGGACTTAAGCGATCGCCCCTGGGTTTATTTCATACGTGACTTAATATTTCGCGGTATAATTAATTCTTAAATACATTACAAACATATTCTAAGTTAATATACTAGAATCAATGAAGTTTTTGGAACTATTTTTTATTTAGTGAAGCCGCTAAGAGTGAAAGTGTTTTGAACGATTAGATATCCTGCTAATATTATAAACACGGGAATTTGTAAACATGGATGTATGTTTCACGCTCTTTCACGAAAAAACTACTGAATGGATTTTAATAAAACTTTACAAGAATATAGTTTATATATCAGAATAACACATAGGCTATAAATTATAAAGATATTGTGTAAATTGTCCAAAATATAACGAGAGTTAATGTTACAAGCAGCTTTGTTTCAACGTTCTCCATCGGTCAATCGAAGAATTATATCGATATCTCCATCCAACACAGATATATTTTGTCTTTATAACTAAAATAAGTTTTTAGTTAGAAAAAAAAACAAACAAACGTATAATAAAATATCATTAAAATAACATTTTAATAAAATTAATCACTTCATTAGCTATTATTAAAATACATAATTTATTAATATAATGCTGGTTTCATCGAATTATACGCGGAATAAGTCGTAAATGGCAAAACGTTTTTTGCGATTTTCCAAAAATCTGCTTTTTTTGAGTTAGGTAAGTTTATGACTAAGCGTGCGATGTATATATTTCAGGTGTAGCTTCGGCTAGCCTACTCACAAGTCCAGAGACAAGCCGCACAATTCCGACAAGTTTTTCTTTAAATCCAAGTAAGTTCCTTCCGAGTTGATTCTTACACCGTATTTCACTGGGACCGAACCGTCTAGTAATATTACTGAAAAACAATAGTGATGATTAAATAATGTTATTAAAGCCAAAAAAATAAAAAGGAATAGCTTAGGTACCATCACAACACTCTCGGATTGAACAGTCTCAATATTATTTTAAGCCAACCACTTAAATCATTAATATACCTAATCAAGAAGGCCTTCTTCTAGCATTACCACATGCAGCTCTGGCAGCTTCACAAGCTGTATGCGCAGCCTGCTTAGTTGCTGCGCATTCTGCGCATGCACATTGTAATTTATGTTGAAGATGGGCTAATCTGGATCGAGACTCAGCCAAGTTGTGACACTTTTCTTGTAAGCCATATTTCACCTTCTCTAGTACACAATTAGCTGCTTTTTCGAGTTGAGCGGAGAGTTGGACAGCCTGCGTCAGCAATTTATGCTGTCGAATCGTATAAAAATAAGGTAATGTTAAATATTTTACAAAAAAAAGTACATGATACAGCAAATTGGAATAAGTTTATTGATCAAAGGATAACAAATTTAAAACAACAATAATATGGCCAGTTTCATTTTCCTTTCTTCTTTCCACAGTGACAATTTTCGCTTAAGAATGAGTTTATGACTACATGAGCGCACGATAAAAGTGTTGTTGCGGCTAACAACGTATAGAAAGTCGTGCAAAATAGCATGACTAAATTTTCAAAAGAGGCGCCAAAGCTTTCTTCGATCTTCTACTCTTCTCAATCAAACCCTACAAAAAATAGCAAAGTTTTACGAATTTTCTATTGCTTTCAGATCTTCAACAATTACAACCAAATTAAGATCTCTGAGAAACTTAAGAAATATACATCTTCATTTGAAAATATGCATTTATTATATTTTTATTGTAGTTACACCACATTTACCATCATTTATTGAGCAGAATAGTCGATAGAAGACAACGATGTAACAAGTAAAAATACAAAAGTATAATTTTGAAATATTGAATACATATATATAATTTGTATAATTGCTTTTAACTTTTGAAGAGTATATAAAGGCTCTTGAAGAAGTGGTTTCTTTGAATACCTATTAAATATCTATAAAGAAATTGTTAGTAAAATAACGGATATTTTAATAACAACTGTATCAAAAATTGACAGCTCTCTATTAGTAAAATTATTTTTTTTTTTGCTTAAAATAGAATTCTGGGAATTCTTACTTTATATTTTTACTTCCAATTAAATATAAAACTAGCTATAGGCTATTTTCTATATAAGTATGCAATAAAACTAACCATGTGAATAATACAATTTTGTTTTTTTTTAATTTAGCACTGCACATGGCAACGCTGACTTTATAAATATTAAATGTTAATTAAAGTATAAATTTTAAACTTAACAATAAAATGCATCGTTTTAAAATATTTATTAAAAAACCTTCAGACGGAATTCACAATACTGGCGAGCCAGTTTGTAGCACAACCACTTTCCGAGTTTCCTTTTTAGTCAGCCAGTCCGAGCCATGACTTCAGAATTCTTGTAAATAAAGTAATTATATATACGTAAAGAATAATTACTGTAAAATTAATATTTGTCTGGTCTGTCACTTTGCTACAACTATGACCATATTAGGTCTATGATAACATAATATTTTCAACTCTCTTTAATTTATAACTCAGTAACTATTGGACGATGAATAATTTTGTTACATCCTGCCTCTAAAATGATAATTTGCTCATGTTATTCTTACCTCCAGATTTATCTTTATCTGTCTTTTCTTTCTCTTTCTCATTAGCCGGCTCAGGTGGTGGAGGGGGCGGTGCATGTTGCTGCTGAGCTTGCTGCGTGCTTGTGTCCTTGTCTGTGGATCGTGATTCCACCACCTGTGAAGGCTCCTCTTTTGTTGTGCCGTTTGTAGTAACTTCTAGACAGGACACTGTAAATAATAATTATATTATTTATTTCAGACAACAATTAAGCCAGTTCATTAAATAACATATTACTACAAAATAAATTATGAATTAAAAATAAATAATTTACATATTATCAAATAAATGAAATCACAAATTAGTAAAGAATTTAAATTACAAATTTCAAAAATACAGATATATATAATTCATGTGACCACAAAAAATTCAAATTATATGTAAGGTATCGGCAGCAGGTCTTGAGTCATCAAAAAATAATCAATCAATCAAGTCAACATTGCATTGCACAAGCTTGTCGTATAATTATAACAAACATTTAGTTTTTATAGTAAACAAGCGAAATGAAGTTTCCATCTATAGTCCATTTTTAACATTTGTGCCTTATTTATATATGGGGTTACATGGGTAAAATTAAATGGGTAAAGAGCGGTTAAGGTATTGTTTCCCATTAGATGCTGTTGTCTGACCTCAACAAATGTTATATGGAGACATTCAAAGTTTTACTCAACTAAGGGTTTTATTATTTTCACGAAGTAATTTTGTGGTGCAAAAGCTGTTGTAATGCTTATTCTTGTTTAATTTTAAGTAGAATAAATACAATTGGAATAAAAATCGGTGATACATACCTGAAAACAGGTGTTATTTTCTAAAATAATGATATTCTTCAAATTTATAAATTTTTTTTTACTGATTCCCATTTTTTTATCAATAATTAAGTTAATTAATTAACTATAATCCATCTGACTTTGATGTCATGCAGATAATGTGTAAAAATAATCAAACCTTGGAAAAACGTTTGGGAAACAAAGTCTGAGCAGATTAACATACAATTTTACCGAGCAATATGGATGTTACTATAGTATTATTAATAAATGTTAAATATCAATGGTAACAATGTTAATAAAACTGCTATAAAAAAGGTATACAAACCTAATTTTTTATGATCACTATCAAGAGCCCTCTGCTTATTGTCAATAAGATCCTGAAGTAATTGTACCACTTGAAGTTTTTCATCTCCTATTTCTTGTGCCGCCACAAGAGCTGCTTGCAGACGCAGTGCTGCCCTTCCTCTACGACGTTCTTCTGTGTTAGATCCAATGCAAACAGCTAAATGGTTTTCTGCATCTCTGAGGCATTCTAATGAAAATCATATAATATATTAAAACAAGCGGAATATTAAAATATACAATTTTAAAAAGAATTGTGTCAACATAACAATACATAACTTGAATGTTTTTGATATGTATAGTCAAAAACGAAATTTATTTTTTTAATCATGAGTAAAAACTCTTTTATCTATAAGGGTACCGTGAAATTAACGAAATATATCGTAAATCTCCTGGAAAGCATTAGAAATTTGTACTTTTATTGATAAATGCATCTGGAATTAGCTAGAAAAACGAATGTCAACAGACAGAAAATCAAGGTGGTAGGGAGTCCATTGAAGGCGAAAGTTACTTTAAGGTTTGTTGATATGTTCAATAAGAAAAATAAACATTGAATATTGAGGATATTACCTCTATAAGTCACGTCTAATTCTCGCATACGCGATAAATGTCGCTGCAGGTCATTGGGTAGGTTTTCAACGCAATCTAAGTAATTTTCAACATAAGTCGCTGAAAGCAACGCTTCTGTTGAAGTTTGGTTTAACATGGTTACGGATTTCACACAGTATTCATTATGGTTTCAATAAGAAACGAATATAATTAACTTTCAAAGCGAATAACAAGTTGCAATCCTACAGCCGTCAATCAAACATTCGTAAATCGTAAACTATGAAACCATAGACAAATATGAATGGTTCGGAAACTTGTGTACAACTGAGTAGTTAAAGTTTTCCTAAAAGAAATTTATTTGAATCACTATGATTTGAACGTATTTTTTTGTTGTGTTTAAAAAAATCATATTTATTATAATTTTTTTAATGAATTATGATACTAAATTATTTTGATGTTAATATCTGTGAAGATTATTAGTAACTATCTTACCATGCATCTTCAATTAGTTATTAACTATATTTATTATTATTAGTTATTTATTTGGAGTTATCTTATGTCTTATATTTTAAATTATCTATTTAATTTTTTTTAAAAACAAATCTAGAAATTTTTCGCAAAGTTCCCTTTAAAATTTAATAGCAATATCATGTAGAATTAGTTATGTAAGTTGCTATTCTTAAATATAATACTTAAAATTTATTATTTTTCAAATATGGAGCAATTTCAAGTATTGAATAAAATTTACTTGTTACTTCCAAACAGCAATGTGATTTTTATAGCATTATAATGCTTCAATTATATTATACTACCTGTACCCGCGACTTCATCCACGTAAAATTAGGTAAATATAATAGATTCAATTTTTTATCATGATGATATATGGCCTATAAACTTCCGCGTTAGATGTGCTATCTAACACTGGAGGATTTTTTCAAATCTGACCAGTAGTTTCTGAGATTAGCGCGTTCAAGCCAACAACCAAACTCTGCAGTTTTATATATATAAAGAACATAGATTGCTCGTTTTTAGATGTTTGCTACGACAAGATGACATGATATCACGTCTAAGTTTGTGTATTCGCGAAGGATGTCGTTTGAGATTTGCGAATATCAGCCCGACAACTGAAAGGTATTAGAACAGGAGGAAATCATAACTCTTAATAACTAACTAACCACCAATTGGGACTGGATTAAACACCTACATTTCGCCCACGTCTTCTTTGTCATAAACAATAACTGCGCGACAGTTTGCATTATAAACTCAACTGGCACGCAACATTTAACTCTTTTTAATATTTTGACACATGAAATAAGGAAATTTTGATGTGAACTTTGTCTATTTCAATTTTAGTTGTAGTTAATTGTGTTTGTTTTTTGTGCGAAATTTTTAGTGCAATTGTTTGTGATTTCTTGTGCAATGTCGTCCACGTTAATATTCGTCGGGTTGCCAGAGGATTCTAAGTGCTCCATAACAAAGTGAGTATTCTAAGTAAAATGTAGGCTACTTGCGCATCAAACCTTTTTGCTATTCAAACTCTAGTATGGCGACTGGGGATTCTTTTTGTCATCGCAGCTGTAATCGAGCGCATACGACTCGGATCTTTATATATAAAAGCGAAACGTCACCTAACACAAAATCTCAAAAACCGCGGGACGTAATATGATGAAATTATGCAGGAAGGTAGTTTATGTGAAGTAATCATCCGTTAAGAAAGGTTTTCTCGTTAGAACCAGATTAAGGATGTTTTAGGGCTCTCGCAATTTTATGCGGACGAAGTCGCTGGAAAGAGTTAGTATCTTATATTCTTGAGGCTGATACATGAGAGCCTAATACAACATGTATTGCTGCTGTCAAGCGCACAATGGATTGAAAGCATACAATTTATATCCAATTACAATATCTGAAGTTCTGCACGCATTCCATTTAAGGACATGGAAAGAAAAAGGTAACATATTTTGAATAGATACTTAATTAAACTAGCAATTATTATGATTAGCGGTCTTTAGTAGCGCCTCTAAATAAATTGAGATATTGCAAAGGAACTTTACAACCGTTGGCAAAATGTAACCGGCGTTCATATTACCTAGTATGTTCTTTTTTAAAAACTCATCAACTTCTTAAATCTTTACAAAATTGCAAAAATTATAATATAAATTGTTCATTATTTTATCGTTTATTTTTTTCTTTTACTTAAACTAAATATATTAAAATTATAATTTAACAAAACTAAAACATTTCTTCCTCTTTTTATGTATTAAAAAAAGCACAATCTAGGACCAACTGCCTTCCTTGGGCAACTATACTGTAAAAGGCTCAGAATTGCTGGCTTTAAAATGAATAAGTATTAAGTACATATATTACTTTTTCTAGTGTGTAGCTTTTCATGATGTTAACCCTCAAGCTCCAACCCATATCTTGGTTATCCCAAGGAAGCCCATTGCACAGTTGTCAAAAGCAGATGATGAAGACGAGCAATTGCTAGGTATTTTTTATGTTTATTGAAAAATCTTTCTAGCTATTTACAGTTGTCTATTATTATATAAGGAACATAAATTATATGATGTGAAGTATGTATAAATTCAAAATAGTATCTGGCTATAAAATAACATCTGGTTAATATCTTTTTACCCTAATATTGTCAGCTTAAATTATCTTTAGTACTTTTTATTGGCATTTGTCTGTATCATTAAATATAGATAAATTCCTTGATTGTTACCTATTTTAGATTTTGTTTTTTATCAATCAATATACATTATTGTCCATTTTTTTATGCAAGGTTTTTAATGACGTTTTAATTTCTTCATTATTTCATATGCAAGGCTTCATTATGTCAAAAGTCAAGCCGTTCTTGAGTTTTGCTCTTAGCAACATTAATTTATATATATATTCATTTATATTATATAACATTAATACCATGTAATTTTTTTTTCAGGACATCTCTTAATTGCTGCCCGTAAAGTAGCTGCCCAAGAAGGCTTGAATCAGTCTGGTTTCCGCTATTAACATTTAAAATAGAAAATTGTAGTAAAAATATACATTTAACATTACGGTAAAATTTAACATTTAAAACTGTCAGTGAAATAATCATTAAAACTATAGTATGATTTTTGTACAAGAAACTTTTTAAATTTATGTTTAAATGAAGCTATTTCGGTCGTTTCAATAATGTTTTGGTAAATGATTGTAAATAAGAGGTCCGATGCAGAAAAAATATTTGAGAAATGAGCAGTTTTACTTGATGGGTATCGTATTATTAAGATCTCCTTTAAGTCTCTTATTAGTAAAATTTTTATATAAATGTATATTACTTTTAATAAATATAACACTCTCATAAATGTAAAGGCTAGACATTGTTAGTATATTGTAATTTTATTGAAAAATAATTTACAGCTGTCGCTGATTTTTAAGTGAAATATTGCTCTTAAGCATTTCTTTTGGGCTTTAAAAACGGCATCTTTTCCTACAGAATTACCTCAGAATATAATGCCGTATCTTAATATTGACGCGACATATCCATGGTACACTGACGAGGTATTTACAGTTTTTGCTAGCATCTAGAGTGCAAAGGAGAATTTTCCTAGCTTAGTACAGATATATTCAATGTGTTCTTTCCAGTTAAGAGAAAAATTGATATTTAATCCTAAAATACAAAATGAAATTAAGCGAGCTTTGTTGTTGAAACTGAAAGCAATTAAGTAACTTTTCACTCTTAATTATATTTAAGCTAGACTTCGTACGTACGAACGAGTAAAATTGCTGTTTTATCCCCGTGGGAGTTACTGCTGGTAACTAAATTACATACTTTAATACTAGCTGCGCGGACAGACTTCGTTCGGTCAAAAATCAATTTTACACTTTTCTCTTTATTGAAACTTGCTGTGTATCTTGTGTGTATATATAAGATATATTTAAAAATCACAATAAATACAGTTAATATACTTACAAACATTAATATAGATATAATATACAAAAGTAAAGAAACACTCTCACATAGACGCACGTACCCTGACATTCACACAACATAATATAATACTTTATACACGCCAAAACAGACCACACACACAACCTAAGTTTATTGGATGTAATTCTTTTTTATTTAATTTTTTTTTCAGTTTTTAATTCTTTGCTAAATCATTTAAAATTGCCTAACTTATTATAAATAGTTATAATAAGTTAGGCAATTTTAAATGATTAATATTTAGAGCCTCAATAGCTCAACGGTATTAGGTATGGACTGAAATCCGCAAGGTACCTGGTTCAAACCCCACCGCCGTTGGGGTATTGTCGCACACACGCATTAGTTAGTGCTGAACTTAGAAGCTCAAAATCCCTTGAAAATTTTAAATCACGACACCAACGGCGTAGGAAAGCGTATTTACAGTTTCTGTAAGTGTTGCGATTTAAGTTTTAAGTTTTGTAAAGAAACCGCAGTTTTGAAGACCGACTCGAGTATTAAGTGAGGTTTACAAAAATTTATACAAATATATTCAGAAGATATATTCAAATAGACTTTAGCAAGCTTTTTTACTTTTATTTACGATGTAAAGATATATGTATATCTTCAGTACAGCGTAAGTACACGACATAAATGCATTTATGTACTATTGTGTGAACAATGCCTAAATTTAATTTAATTTATAAACTGTAAAATGAGGGTAAGCGAGCATCTTTACGTGTTTAAATATATACCATCCGAACAGCATAAGTACACAAGATAAATGCATTTAAGTAGTATTGTGTGCATAATGCCTAAATGCAAGTTTCGTTGAGTCAGGGATTGCGCGGAGATTTTGTCTGCATTTGGTATAAATATTCGAGATTTGCTTGCAGAATACCCTGTTGAGATATCACAGTTTCATCTCTGATTTATTCCAGAGGAGTAAGCCGTATTTACGATTGTATTTAAAACTGAAACTTTTCACCATTCCTGTATTTTGTCATTAAGGGCCGGCAGCGCATCTGCTGGCCTTCTGGTCGTGCAGATGTCCATGGGCGCCGGCAGGCACTTCGGTGACTGCTGCCTGCTCGTCTGCCCCCTTCTAACATAAAAAAAGAGATTAGAGCGTCCAAGCAAATAAACGGACAAAGAAAAAAAAAAACTTCAGTTTTATATATTATTAAAGATGTCTATTTATAAGAAAACATGTTTTGTATCAGTCGGTTACCTACAACAACGGCGGCATTAAGCTTAGGGATCCGCGATTGTTTGTTTAAAGCGTGTGTGGCACACAAGGCGATCGTGTGATATTTAATTTATTATATTGTATGTAATTTTTGAATTAAACGTTTTTTGAACTTGAAGGTTGCAGCTCAGGCCGGCCAAAATGTCACCCTCATAGATCTGAAACCTGAAATACTCGATAAAGCCCAGAAATCAATCCACGCTAATTTGCAAAGAGTCGGCCGAAAGCTTCACAAAGACGATCCGGCGAAAGTCGAAGCTTTTGTTAAAGGAGCGAGTGATAAAATAAAAGTTTCCACTGTTTTGGAAGATGGGGTGAACGCCGACTTGATCGTGGAGGCGATCGTAGAGAGGCTCGACATTAAACAGGAGCTTTTTAATAAGCTCGACAAGGTAAGCAACTAGCCTGTTTGGGAACCGGGCTCTGTGGTCAGAGACCAACCGGTAGTTGGCCTATTTGTCTTTTGAGTGTTTGTGCTGTCGACCGTCCCTCCTATTGGGGACGTTAAGATTTTAACTCTAATTTATTCTAGATCCTAAGGCTTATTTAAATTTTTATTTTTATTCTATTTTTGTGTTGTGTTGTCGACCGTCCCCCCTATTGGGGACGTTAAGCTTTTAAATTCTATTTATTAAAATTTTAACTTGTTGTGCTGTCGACCGTCCCCTCTATTGGGGACGTTAAGGTTTTAAATTAGTTTTAGGATTTTAGATAAATTATTTTGTGTTGTGTCGTCGACCGTCCCCCCTATTGGGGACGTTAAGATTTTAATTGTAAATAATTGTGTGTTTGTGCCGTCGACAGTCCCCCTATTGGGGACTCTAAGATTTTAACTCAGTTTTTATTTTATTTAGTGGACCGTCCCCCTATTGGGACGCTAAGATTTTATTTTGTATTTAACTTCGTGTTTGTGTTGTTGATCGTCCCCCCTATTGGGGACGTTAAGATTTTAACCCTATTTATTTTTCTGTGTTTGTGTCGTGACCGTCCCTCCTATTGGGGACGTTAAGATTTTAATTTTATTTATTTCTGTGTGTTTGTGCCGTTTATACGAAAAGGCCTTTAATACAATTATTAACTTAGCTGAAAACAAAAATTACTATAAAAGAAATTGTGTATTGGTGAATTAAACATACTAGAATGTTTCGCTAATTATTGTAGTCAAATATGCTATGTCATATTGACGCGTATCCGTTTTTATTTAAATATATTCTAGCATATTTTATGAAGCGGTCTAAATAAAGCGACTATAAAATCTTATAAAGTGCTTATTTAAGATTTAACGTAGGAACCATCAAATTATTATTATATTAAACTATAAATGTATAACCATAAAATTTTCCTAATCCATTTTCTTTCGTTAGGGTCGGTTAAGAAGCTCTATAACGACATGATGCACACGCATCTCATATGTATTACATATCACAGAATTGGACGTCCCCCAAAAAGTCCACGTATCTTTTTGTAATGATATGTAATTAAATTGAAAGTGCAATGTAATCCGATATGTAATAAAGCAAATCGTGTTCAATCGGTCCGGCCATACTCGGAAGTGACCGGGGCATCGAACCCGCAATACCGCGAAATGATGATGCAGCATTCCGTGTTGATATGCTGACGGTTGATAATAATAATTGACCGGTATTGTCGTTTCAACAATTGTAACATACGTATATATACATGTAAAAAATTGCAGTTTTCACCAGTAAACAGAGCAATTCAAGGAGAGGGTTTATATCTATAATACATTTATGTTAAAGAAGATAAACGCCGAGAACTTCAATGATTTGTTGCGAGATATCGTAAAAAACGCATTTTTGATCGCTTACGTCGCGTGCGCTTGCTAAATCTTACAAAATAAAACAAAGTAATGTACTACGGAAATGTACATCGTAAAAAGATCTATAATAAAGTCAGCAATGGCATATGTTTATCTCCTAAGTATAACCCACAGAAACCATTTTTATCTTTTACATATTACAAAAAAATAATGAACTATTTACGAAGCTATTTTAAAGAATACCTTATTAGTCGTTACCCATTTAAATAAGCTAGATACTTTGTACATTTTATGTAAACCAAAATACAAGAGATTTAAAATAAGAAGGCAAAGTGGGCCGGCGGCGGGCACTCGGTGGCGTAAGCGACCAATAGATGGCGCTGTAATTTGATATAAAAATATAAGCCAACTTCGGGAAGAACGACGTCTGCCGTTCTGCTAGTTAGCTTATAAAATAAAAATATTACGTATAACTATTCAAAAAAGTAATTGCAATCTAATGGCAACTGACAATCAAGGCCAAACGACAATTTTTACTGTTGTTTTAGATAAGATAACATGTGAGAAAGAGGTACTGGTACCCAGACGCGCCGGACCAATTCGGCTACAAGCATGGCGCTACCTCTAATTAAAAAGTAAAGTTTTACAAAAAAGGTTCAATTTTAGCGTCATGATATATAGCTTGTAGCCTTCCTCGGTAAATGTGCTGTCTAACATTGAAAGAATTTATCAAATCGGAGCAGTAGTTCCTGATATTAGCGCTTTCAAGCAATCAAATAATCAAACTTTTCAGTTATTATATATATTAAATATTAGTATAGAAAATAGTTGCAACATAAGTAATACAAACAAATGGAAACGATGATTCCGCAGAAGTAACAATTGTGCAACGGTAATCACCTTCCAAACCTTCCTCCGTGAAGAGGATCTTTGGTCCCTTTTAATATATGGCAAAATACATTCTTATATAAGACGGCAACGCATTCTCCTTTAATTTATAGAATACACTTTCTTTGAACTGTAGGATTATTTTTTTTTAGACTTTAATGTATATTATCTACTTTATACCTTAAATATACAAAAGTCCCTAAAACGGTAGACAAAAAAAAATACCTTAAATATAAGTAGTTGGCCTGTATCAGGCGATTTGATTCTAGTCAGTCTTAGGTCACCTTTTCGCCCTTCCGGCGTGCGCGACTCCACTTTTTTGAAGTTGGTTGAAAAGTAAGCTATAGGCTATAATATAATATTGTAAGGCATGAGTTCGACCTTCCACTGGATAATTAATTAAATCATCCACTTAAACGGAAAGCTTTACTTGATAAATGAACAAGAATAGTCGAGAGTAGTCTTTTTCTAAACCAGATCTATTTCCGGGGTTAAAAGTATTACAGAGTTATATGAAAAGATTGCCAGCTGGTCGAAATTCGCCCACAAACCTTTTTGCGTACAACGACATATGTTGTTCTATTCACAGAAAAATAAAATTTGTCAATTAATATAACATACGGTTGTCATGATTACGCTTTGACATCATCCAATACATGTGTGTGTAAATGGTGTACACCGTTTGGCATTGGTGCGCTTGTGGTTTTACATTAATAATTTAGTTTATTAATATTGCACATTATAAAGAATATTAGCGTTCGCACACTTTCTTTCATATGTACTACAGTTATGCCCAATTCTATACTCCACAGTACGCGCAATTTTCCTAAAATGGTACCTAAAGTTTAAAAGGAGGTCCAGATATCATTAAAATAAAAATGTTGTTAACTGACACTACTTTATTATTAGCCATATCCCGCGGCTTTGCGTAAAATTGCGAAAGCCCTTAGACCTCGTTAATCTAACTAACTTTGGAGTAGTTTCAGCACCTCAGTTTCTGGAGCACTCGACCGTGAAATTCAGTTAGCCAATAGAAAGGCCGGTGACGCTGTCGAGGCCGATAGGGCCAGCAGCAGAAACCACAAGAAAAAAAAAAGACCCTAGATAGATCTTTGTAGAATTATAGCAGGCCTACGTCCAGAAGTAAACTTGGTCAGGCTGAAAGCAGGAAGGTGGCTGCATATCATCATTCAGTATGTAAACACGTCTGTAATTTTTTCATAAAAATTGGGAATGTTTAGTGAAGTGTTTATATTTTCCGTTTTCGATGCATACATTCATTTTAAATATGACTAATACAACCAAAACCCAAATGTTTAACAGAATCCGTAAACCTGTTTTAATGATGAGGAGTAATCACTCAATTCCAAACTATAAAACCTATCGTTAACAGAAAAACACACAACTTCACACCGAAATGGAGCATCTGGTGTTTCACAAATCAACACTCCATAGAAAACTATAGCACGTGCCAACATACCACTAAAACATACCAACTACAGTCAGTGCGTCTGGGCCATGTCCCCTCCTCTTTTACCCTCTTATTGCGTTCACTTTTCCTTTACAAAGTAACTGTTGCTGTACAATCTGTCTATACATTGACGGGTACGCAAAGGTGAACAATAAGCGTATGAACTTTGAACAAGCGTTGGATAGGGGACAGCTTCGATTGGTCGATAGTTTCAATCTCTTAAAGCGATGTTTGGTCGTTAATGCCAATCGTACGTAGACCACGTCATACTGTTGTACCGCCCACGGGCATTAGGACGTGCGCGCGAGTTTTAAGGAAATTGAATCGAGTGAAATTATTTGGAGTGATGCAAGGTACTATACTAGAGCCATCGTGCTTTTTATCGCATACTTAAATATTCAAATAGTGATTGTGCTGTGTCGATGAACTTACAAGAGAAATTATTATGTATTGCTTAAATTAACGAGTTTTTATGCAAAAAAATAAGTTAAATGGACTTTATTACTAGTTTTGATAATATTTAAAATGATTTAAAAGTTAATGCTAGATTCACAAGAAATCAAAATGCACGAAATGTGTAAGTATTTCCATTGTATTCAAGTTGAAGGAATGTTATTTATTATTGTAAGTTATGTTTTGAAAAGTAAAATGAATGCATCTAACAAATGACTAAGCGGTGAGAAAAAATTGGGTCGTTTCGTCTTCGTTATATGACTTAGTGATTTTTATAGCTATAGGAATAAAGTTCTATTCTTAATGCGTTTTTGATGTTCAATCATGCATTATAAATGCATTACGAGTTGAATTTTTAATGTTTCTTTGTATACTTTATTCTGAAATTCCCTTTGTGTTTCATAATTAAAAAAGGTCATGGTTTTGGCTACTGTGTTTATATGAGTGAAATGTAGAAGAAAGGTTTGTCGTTACTTAATCACCTCGTCTGAAGACAATACTTTCGTTTCCGTTTCCTTCGTCCGATGAAATGATAATTTTATTAATTAATATTATCAGTTTTGTTATTTAAGTAAAAACCGTTCATCGTCATTCGTCAACAACATCATCAGATTATAGTTACTTTGAGATAGAATAAAACTTATATTATTTTATTGAATACCTTTAGTGTAGGCTTATTATACAAAATTATTTTATTTTGATCTTATGGCTTTTTGAGATTGGTGGTATCTAATCACCATAATTATAGAGTTGATGGCGATTTAGAAAATTAAATTCCGAACTTGACTCAATTGGGAATCCGCGATGGAACCTATTACTTGCAAAGCTCGTTTGCCGACCGTAACTTGAGGGTGTTCATCGATAACCTAAGTAAGGTTTTTGACCTTAAACTTTTCTTTAATCTCCCTTGCACCAGTTCTTACTTTTTGTCCGCATTTATCTTAGAGCAACCTGAATCGTCGGCAAACCAGGTCTTTCTATCGGTTAGATCCTTTGGCTTTGCAGAGATTCGTTAGACCACTCTACATCTGTTAGATGACTTGGACATCATCAAGACTAGAGTATTACAAAGGCCGACAAGGCATCAGCGAGTCTGATAGTGCAATCGTTGATTGGCGTCCTTAGATAATAGCCTATACTCCTTCATATAAAAAATGAGTGTGCTTCGACCTTTTTTACTAGATACGATTGTCGAATCTAACATATAAACATCTCGTGTCACAGTCGTGTTACTACCACGAAACGGCTTAACCGATTATTATGAAAATTTTTGTGCATATTTGGTAGGTCAGAGAATCGGTCGTAAACTATTTTTTAAACACCTAAGTGACAAGGGTGGCCCACACGGACGAAGTCGCGGGGTACAGCTAGGATATAAATAAAAGTCTTCATCTAATCCTTTATTGATTTCTACACGGAATCCTAGTAGGACGTTAATACGCGTGGGTGCACCGCTTAGCTGGTACTGCGGTATCTAACAGTGGCTCTATCGATCTCTTTATTAATTTCTTATCTTGACGTAACACCAAACGTTGGCCGCCCGAGGCGCCGGGTGAACGCTGGCTTTGAATTTATTATCTCGAAAATATTTTATCAAAATTGATCTTGGCGATAATTTTATCGATCTTGTAACGGTTAGGGAAGTAAGGTTTATATATGCACTTATAGTAAGTTTGCTTATTTAATGAATCGTTCTTACATTAGTTTTATAAAAAAATATATACTAACTATAATTAAACGTGAATATTTATTTAGACGTACCGCTATACTTGCAGTCCTTTTGGTCTGTATTCGAAATGGTCGGCGCTTCCGGGTACCAATACCTCTTTATCAAATAAGTTCGGCGTGAAGTGGCGACAATGCTGTCACGTCAAGTGATGGTATTGTTGTCGCGTCTCGTTCGGTTTGTGAGAGTTCCCGGTGGCTTAAACTCCTCTTTAAAAGCCGGTAACGCATCTGTGAGCCTACTGGTACTGTGGATATCCATGGGCGTCAGTAGTCACTTGAGTGAATTGCTACAGCTGCTGCTACTCCTATCCGCGGCTTCGTCTGCGTATAGTTAGGTTAAAAATTTTCAGCTTGATGATATATAGCCTATAGCCTTCTTCGTTAAATGGGCTAGCTCACACTAATTATTTTTAAAATCGGACCAGTAGTTCCTGAGATAAGCGCGTTCAAGAAAACAAACAAACCCTTCAACTGTATATATTAGTATAGATGTACGATTTCACATGGGACCAACCGCAACAGTAAACATTTCCTAATAAATTGTACACTTTATAGCTTTACTCGTACATAATGATCGTAGAAAAATAGGTCATAATGAAATTTTGAATAGTGTATTGTTTTCGAGCAGAAAAATTAGGCATAATGCCGGAGCCAGACATAGCTCAAAGTGTTTGTACATTTTTGTCCTTGAAGACTACATAGTTCTACAAAACTTTGCGCAGCTACACAAAGTCCTCGGCCACACTACACGATCAGTCATATGAAGCTGCGCCTGGCTCCGGCATAACACATGTACATATACACATAGCTGATGTTACAAGTTGTATTACATAAGCTAATTTAGTTTTACAAAAATAATTAGGGTTCCGCACAAAAAAATTAAAAACCCTCAAAATTTTACAAAATCGCTGACATCACGTGGACAAAGCCGCGGAATACAGTTAGTACTAAATAATGATTTGTTTTCGCGCCCTAATTCTCCAGGCTATCTATAATCGCTCTAAAAATATATCTTACAAGTCATTTCCTCTCGTGTCCGCGGATCTACGAGGCGACGAACATTAAAAATGAGCTCCGACACTCAACTGTTTATATTTCCTTTATTACTCTGAAAATTGGAACAATTTAATGTACAAAGAACTTTCAGTGTAGGAGACGGTGAAATTTAATTTTTAGAATCAATACATTGTATCACATTTACTGTTTATATGGTTTTAACTAAGCCCTTGCATATTCACAGTGCAGGGCGCGTTGGAAACCTCTCAAAGTTAGCTCCTAAATTGTAAATTTTATCACCAAATTATATAACGACTTTTAAAAAAAATTATACATATAACACAATTACCGTAAGTCAACTTTGACACACTCGCTTTGACCTTTGCGAGGCGAAACAGTTCGGCGGCACTCGCATTCCCGTCCACTCCCGGTTGTTACGCAGCAAGGATTTCCTACAATCAGCAAGAAGCAATAGTAACAATGTTATTTTTTTCTTAATTTAAATACCATATAAATCGAGCAACGAGCAAAATTTTAAACAACTCATCTTTACCTAAAGATGTGCTTCAAATGAAGACCACAAAATGCTTTCGCCGGCGTATAGTTTTTTTCTTGTTAGATATGACTAGCATGTTGATGACATCTGTTTTGCAGGAAATAGCAAAATTTGCTTGATCTTTCAAACTTTATGAATTTTTTACTACCCTTGTTAAATATCCCTTGACATAATTGAAGACATTTCTTTTAACTACGAGTATTTTAAATACTTTACTTTCGCATTTAATAATGACTTATTGAAGATGGCTTAAACATGTTTTGTAATGTCCAAAGTTAGTTCTATCAGGATGAGCAGATTTGCTTAGTAACTGGTAGCTGTACAGGCTAAGCGTATTTTCTTTTCAAAGTGTATTAAAGTACCATAGAGGAGGTTGTTTGATAAACCTTCATTAATCAATTTTAGCCCAACATTCGAAATTAAATTACTGTTTCCGAATATTTTAACACCTTTGCCTGTAGATCCTGATAAAACTTTTGAGATTACAAAATAAACATGTTTAAGTCAACTTCAAAAAGTTATTATCAAAAATTCAAAATTTAAGCTGTATCTGAAGAAACAAAAGCACAAGTCCATATTAAGGCAACCACAACCCTTTTGTTCGAAGATTCGAATACCAAATTTGCTAGTTGTTTTTGTGGCGATGGTCATGCATAAAAATGAGAAATGCTGTTGGCTACGGCGTAGAGAAGCGTAGCAAATGCATAGAGTCTTCAGAATACAAAATACAATTACTTAGATAGTTTTTTTTTATTTAAAAACTAGTAAACGGACAGACTTCGTTCTGCCTAAAGTTATTTTTTTAATTTTTTCTCTTTATTAAAACTTTCCGTGTACAGCAAAGGAACATACGAAAAAAAAATCGTCGAGATTAGTCTAGACCAATTGGTTGAGCTGATCTCGAATTTTGTGCTTGGCAACATTTTTTTTTATACAGATTAAAATAAACAAAGCTACTAAAGCAGCAGTCTTAACATTAATGAACAGATTATTTACCGACAACATATCTATACTAATATATAAAGCTGAAGAGTTTGTTAGTTTATTTACTTGAACGCGCTAATCTTAGAAACTACTGGTCCCATTTGAAAAATTCTTTGAGTGTTAGATAGCTCATTTATCGAGAAACGCTATAGGCTATATATCATCACGCTAAAAATCTTCACCTAATCTTACGCGAACGAAATCGCGGGTAACAACTAGTAATCTATATAGCCTTTAACATGATACGACGCCTGTTTTAGGTTATATGAGCGTAACTTTTCGACTGTAAACTTCACACCTATTTGGCTCGGCAATTCGTACTCCGGTGTCCATAAAGCGCACTTCACCGGCCTTGACACCCTCGCCGTCCCATCGCCCAGGGTCTCCCTTAGCTTTTGGGCCAGGGAGTCCGCCTTCTCTTCACGACTGTCACCAGCCACCTCGAGGATCCTCGCCCCTGTCGCCGCCACTTTGCAGCCGAGGGACGAGATACCCAGGCCCGCGAGGTCCACCCGCAGCTTCGCTTCCGCGATCAACTGCTGGTACGTGACCCCGCGTTCCTCCGCCTCTGGCTGCAGTGTGAGGACCACTGCAGCCGTCTTAGGTGGGCGCAGCTTGCGCACCCGCCTCTTTCGTTTCGCAGACCCCTCTTGCTGCCGCGGTTGCGACTGCTTTTGGGGCTGCTGGGAACCCTTCCCTCTGGCGCCCTTCCTCGCCACGACGTTCCATGGGACCGTCAGTGGTGGAGGAGCTGGCGCAGGCACCGTCTCTACAGCCTTCTTCCGTCTCTTCTTCGGGGCTTTCGCCTCCGCAGTCTTTTTCGGTGGTGCCCTATCGCTGGCAGCAGGCGTAGCGGCTTGGGCCGCTTGCCGCTGCCGCGAAGGGCGAGGAGGCTCCTGTGCGGGGGGAGCCTCCTTAGTCAAATCCGGTGGAGAGGGAGCCGGATGATCCCGCTTCCGCGCCCTCTCCAAGTCCTCTTTAAAGGTAAGTTTTAAGCGTTTATTTTGATATGATAATTCGGTTATAGAACGGAGGCTGAGAGAAATACTTTTGTAACTTATTTATTTGGCTGATAACTCAAAAACCTTGAATATATTGCCGTATTTGAGGTGTTTTTTAGAATGTTGTACTGTAATGATATATTCTGTAATAGCTAATTGGGATATTACGTATTACGTCACGATATCTATTACACTATGCGACAATTGATAATCTTTGTAATTTATCATAAATTTATAGTGCTTATAAATGGCCAATTTCCGGCAACTTTCGACTGAAATAATAAGGATAATTAAAAAACCTTCAGTTTTTCGGATACGATCAAAGAACATTATAAATAATAATACGCTCATTTTAAAAATAGGTTCTCTTTATTTTAATCACGTCACCAGAGCAAACGGTAATGTAATGACAAGTATTTCTAGTTTAAAACATTCTACCTTTCTACCTTTTGTTAGATATTTGCAAAAGTTATAAAGGAAGGCAAAACACGACGAATTTCAAACATGTACGCTGAAGAATGTTTTCTGTACAAAAAGGTCAAGGTAAATTCGGTTTGCGATAAGAATTTAGTAAAGTTTATTTATGGTACGTTTTAAGGAATGCTCAGAAATACTGTAGATCGCCAAGATCATTGAAATGATCATTCAAATGAAACTATGTCTAGCTCTGGCATAAGACATGCTAACAATTTTTGTAATTGGATGTAGCATAAGAGCTGACGAGTTATTTATTTTATAAAAAATGCAACTTTTAATTTAAATAATATAATGTAATAATAATATTTAAACAAAAATTTTAATTTTAGCCTAATTTTTCGCAGACGAAGTTGAGGGAACAGCTAGTAATATATGAAAATTCCCACAAACTGCTTCAAATATTATATTAACATAACGTAAGTCAACCGTGCATAAAATATTATACTTTTACGTTTAATTATTTTGTTAATAACAAAAATTTTGTTCCTTTTTGCTTTGCTTTTTGCAATTTAATTATGTCCGAATATAAGAATAGTGGTGTATTTTGCTTAGTTAATTTAAATCTAAAATCTGTAAGTGGTGTAGTGATTTTATTATTATGACTATCATTTATTTTAATAACTTATTCTAAATACATTGTTAAATATTATAACAAAGATACAAAAATTTAAAAATAAATAAGAAATAGGTGTCCGCCGGCAGCGGAGCAATCTCGCACATGTTCAAGTGTACAAGCTTAAGTACAGTTGTGTGGAACACGAGAGGAAATCACGTACGAAGCTCTAGGTGCAGTTATGAGGATGGCTTATCATCCCGCTAAAATTGAATCTATTTTTTTTTACCTAATTTTAGGCAGACGAAATCGCGGGCACAGGTATTTTTTTATACCCCCATTCGGAGACTTCCATAAAAGAGGTCTCAATTTCAGACACGAGGTTTTTCCTGTTCACTTCCACTTCTTCGCGAGGGGTATTAGCGCGGCCAAGATAAAAGGCGTCAGCCGTACTGTCATCGGCATAGTAATTAATGTTACTGGTTTGTAACATGTCATTGATATGTAGGATAAACAGTGTAGGCGACAGGACCGAGCCTTGTGGTACTCCAGCGTTGATAGGCACAGTCTTTGAGCATATACGGTAAAAAAATTAAAATCCAAATATTACATTTAAACAGTTTATTTACAAAATATAAACATATGACAGTAACAAATATAAAACATAACTTATTTCACCATTTGCCGATAAACTGCCTTAAACTCATTCTCAACTAATTCTGTGAATTATATTAGGATAATAAATTTGTCACAGGATTCTGATGATTGTGTAACTGATATATCGTTAAGATTTTTAATATTAAGCAAGTTTGTTATCAGGTAGTTTATCAGTAAATGTCGAAAAAGGTATTTTCCTTTGTTATTTGTCGTTTTCCACTCGGACTTGGATCCTGTAGATATTATGCTAACTGAAGTTTAAGTAAGATTTGAGTTTGCGGCTTTGAAAGCTAACTTCTATTATTATAGCTACTATTTACTATTGCATCTATAGTTGCTAATAAGTAGTCTAGTGATGTAACGAATGTTCGCATTTGCATTCGCGATATTCGCCTTATGTTTTTTAAAAAAATTAGTATTCGCAAGGAACAATGCGAATGTTTGGTGAATTCATTTGACAAACTTAAAAGAAATTTTATGTGTAATTATGGACGGCTTGGATATGAAATGATAACACAATTTATAAGATTTGTTATTTTTATTTACTTAAAATATTCATATTACAAACTATTATGGAACACTGACGTAGGCCAGTAAATTAGAAATACTGTCTCTCTTATTCTTGTTAAGTCTAATTAAAATAGAAACAAAATCACAAATATACCAAATATATAATTTTCATCCTTATTAACAAAAAGTTTATAAATAAAACATTTTGCGATAAAGATTAATAATATTCTCTACGGTTAGTCTGCGTTGTTACAATGTTTTACACATGTTGTATACGCTTATAATATGGCTGGCCGTTGGTGCAGTTGGCAGTGATCCTGCCTTCCGCTCCAGGGTCGAGGTTTAGATTCCTGTCCCTAGTCTGGGTGATTTAGCATTTTTTATTACTAGTGCCCGCGACTATTAATAAATTAGGTAACAACAATAGATTCAATTTGAGCATGATAAAATATAGCCTATTGCCTTCCTCGATACCTAACGCTGGAAGACTTTTTAAATCGGGCCAGTAGTTCCAGAGATTAGCGGAATTAAGCAAACAAATAAATAAACTCTTCAGCTTTATATATTAGTATAGTTTTTAAAGTTGTTCTAGCCAGCTGGTTTTCTTCTTCTTAAGGCTCTCTTAAACTGTTTATATAAATTATTATAAATACGTTTTTGCTACAACACTTACAAAATATTATGTAAGCTAACAGAAGAGTGCAAAAATAAAATTGAAATTTTTACTTAGTAACTACATATTTATCTGATATGTGAGCATTGCGTCTGAGAATCTTCCACAATATTTTTTTATTTTTTTTATTTCATTAAACTGATTACAAATCCATACATTATTTGTTAAGAAAATGGTTTTTAACATTCCAGTGATTGTAACCAACTTGAAATGGCCGTAGCATGCTTTAAAAAGATTACTGAAGCTCATACTAATCACAAAACAATATTTTAATTAGAGGTAGCGCCATGCTTGTAGCCGAATTGGGCCGGCGCGTCCGGGTACCAGTACCTCTTTCTCACGTATATACAAAAATCATTTAAAAATGAAAAATAAAACCTCCTTTTGAAATTCCGCCGAATAGTTTACTCGTTTAAAATACACTAAAAGGCGGGTTTTAAACTTTGCCAATTAGCACATCTTATACTCAGACTCACTTCATCGCTTTGTCTTCACCAAAATAATATCTCTATCTCTTTTTACTACAGACGGTTCGACGGTTGTAAGAAGAAACATATCCTGTTCATACTGAATTTTTTTATAAATGTACGCTTGAGTTTGTGGTGTCATTAATTAACGAGGATTGTGATGCATGTAACATATGGATTCCTTTTCGGATCTTATCTCTAGCGCGGAATTTTAAAGCGTTCTGCTTCGAAGTTTTCTTGAACAGAGGTAAAAACTTAGAATGTGATATCTCCTTATGGATCGACGTCTACATGACTATGAAGCGATAAACTTGTAAAGCGGCGTCTTCATGCTTATATAAGAACATAGATAGTTTTCCTTTTTTCCGGAAAAATGCCTTTCCGCACTGCGTACATATGGCACAAATGACCGTGACTGGTTCAGATACGGGTATCGAACACCAGGACTAAAAACAGCGGAGCATTCGACGGAGATGGCTTACTCATTTAATTCCAATCCCTCGAAATAAGCGAAAAAAAAGTTCCGTAGTACTACAAGGAACCCTTATAATTTCGCTCTGTCTGTCCGTCCGTCTATCTGCCCGTAAGGTGATCCCCCCCTAGCATTTCCAAACTATTAGACGTAGACACTTGAAATTTTCCATGTTAATAGAACATGCTAAAAACTCAAAAGGAAAATTATTCTGAACGAAATCGGAGTACAGCTTTTGAAGTTATTTAACAAATACGTTTATAGCCTATCAGATACGGAACCCTTCTATATAAGCGTATCTTGACACACTCATTTTATCTTGAGCTACATTACCAGCACGTCTGCTTAAACACAACACTGCGCTGACTTCCTTTGTTGCCGTTGTTGTTTCGTATTGTTGTCGCTGCTTTAGCGAAGCTTCATCAGAAGATAATCTGATGAAGCTTCGCTTAAGCTAAAAGCAAAAAAAGTTTTGGCCTTGTATTAAAAGATATTGTTGGTATTGTATTATTAATTATACAGATTTCTACTCCTATTGTTTCATATATTTACAAAATTTTAAGTTATAAAAAGTAATTTAATTCGTTGTTCCTGAATTAAAACACTTTTAAAATTACTGAGCTTGATCTCGCAGCCAATCGTTGCACAAGCTTTGCTTCGCTTGAATTTTTGCTTCGCTTCGCTTGAATTGGTTAGGGCCGGCAACGCATCTGCTTGCCTCGTGGTCGTGCAGATGTCCATGGGTGCCGGTAGGCACTTCGGTACCTGCTGCGTGCTCGTCTGCCCCCTTGTAACATATTAAAAAAATATATAACCTAGTCATTTATATATAACCTAGTCATATCAAAATTGATTAATCTTTCTTTTAATTTGACCAAGTCAACGCAATTATTTTTTTATTTATGTAACTACAAATTTATGGTTTTCGGAATTTTTCTCATACTTGTAATTCAAATTTTATGATCCTAGGTCAACAAGAAGTACTATGAAGGACTCCCTTTTCAGGAAGATTTGACTCCCTTTTCGAATGTACTAGTACGGCGAAATGCGACATAAATGGCCGTATTTTTTAATTGCATTTACTTAGAGGGTTGATGGTTTTCACAGCTTCAAGGAATTACAGACTTCAGTACATGATATTAATTTCAACTTCAAACCTCCACTCGTTCTGAGGAAAAGGGTCTTGGCAGACATACATACGGATAGACAAACAGACACTTATGCAAAAATAAATTTACACCGTTTTTTTTCCTATATTTATGACATAACATATAGCTT
Organism: Charaxes varanes; assembly: GCA_024363005.1. Taxonomy (NCBI): domain Eukaryota; kingdom Metazoa; phylum Arthropoda; class Insecta; order Lepidoptera; family Nymphalidae; genus Charaxes; species Charaxes varanes. Next base: position 901,137 of record JANCMC010013376.1, read on the forward strand.
CTTCCAAAATTTCCCTTTGTTAATGTATGGGGCGATATCTTTTGACTGTGTACTTAGAGAGTTGATTTTTTCAAAACTTCAAGCGGCTGCAAATTTCAGTATTTGTTATTAATTTTAACTTTATAGGTCTGCACGTTACTGAGAAAAGGATCTGGATAGACAGACAGACAGCTAAAGAAGTGTTCCTATAAGGGTTTCTTTTCTTCCTTTTGAGATACGTAACCCTAAAACACCAGAGTTCCCGGTGGTCTAAACTCTTCGGTAAAGGCCGGCAACGCACCAGCTTGCCTCCTGGTCCTACAGATGTCCATGGGCGTCAGAAGCTGCCTGTTGCTTGCTCGTTTACCTCTTGTAACATAAAACAACACCATGGTCTTAAAAATGTACAAGTATGTGATTGCAGTTGTGGTACACGTAAAAGAAGGTAATTGGTTCATAAGTGTTCATAAGTGCTCATAAGTGCTCATAATAACACAGGTAAACGCGACACCTTGTTGCAACCGTTGGTTGTGGAACAACAGTCTAAGCATATAGTGCACAGTGTTAATATAACTTGTGCATACACAAAGTGTTGAGCTATAATTACAGAAAATATTATTAAATTGTATTTGTGAATGACAGTGATGATACGAAAATATTATTTATGTGTCATCACCATCATCATTCAGACCTTATCAAAAAGGTCTACGCCCAGCAGTGGGCTGAGCGTAGACCTTTTTTTTCCACTCTCCCCTATATAGCCCTTGCCAATCTCATCTAGGCACCCTCCCGCTTCTCTCTTTACATCATCCATAGCACGACCAGCGTGTATTGTGTTTCAATACCAGTCCATTTATAAACAACTTTAATACATAATCGTCCTTACATTTATACATAGTAAGAATAAAGAAATTTTCTAATCAAATAAAAGGCAGAAAGCACACACAAATACACATACACATAAAAAACTTTATTACAAAATCTTACTGACATATATAGCACAGCAATTGTATAACATTTTCTAACTAAATAAAAGGTAGAAAGCACAAACATATACCGTAATACAATCACGGAGCGTGGTTTCCTTTACAAGCACATATACTTAAAACCCCCACTGACGACGATTTTCCATTTCGCTAATGTGGCTGTTTAGAAAATGTAGGATTTGTTATTCGTTGTTATAACCTTTATATAAAGGTATGATACAAAACTAATACATCACTCATCTTTACACGTATGTAGTCCATTGGAAACAACATTGAATATGGGGTTGCGTTGATTAGAGCAAGAAATTTTATTTTTTATGAGCAAGCAATTATTGTTTTTACATATATGTAGTCCATTGGAAACAACATTAAATATGGGGTTGCATTGATTAGAGCAAACAAATTTATTTTTTATGAGCAAGCAGTTTTATTTTTTATGAACATGCAATTATATATTTTACACGTATGTAGTCCATTGAATACAACATTAATATGGGTTTGCATTGATTAGAGCAAGCAATTTTAATTTTTATGAGCGAGATGAGATATTTCTTAGATGTCAAGAGTTCGATAATATCAATGTATTGTTATGAATACCGAAGAATAGTACTCGTTTCGCAGCGCTGTAAAACCTTAACTAATGAATATAGATCACTCTCAAATGTACATGGATTTTCGCTTATAACTGTTTATTTTTAGTTCTACGACTGAAAGTTACTTGACAAAAGTTGTAGATAGTCTTAATTGCAACAAGAAATGTTAACAATTTTTTTTATGAGACTTGGTTGGTCAGATAAACCATAAAAACCATTTGGACCCCTTTTCCAACATCGCCGTGGGACAAGGGTTGCAACCCCCATGAACCTAAATTTACTTTTTACTGAAATAATATAAAACAAATTAGACACCGCGTCTCAATACCGGAATTAACGCGGCGAGCAAATATTCCTAACCTCTATTTTGGTTGCTTAAATTAAGAAATAAAGGAGATTTTTTAACAAAAGCATTTAATAACCATACAATTCTATTAAGAAAGCAATACTCTTTATGGAGATTACTACCCAAATTTACTCAACGCTCCAAAAATAAGTGGAAACAGATATTGGTCCATATCTTTACCCCAAACGAAATCGAGATGGCTCATCTCCGGCCTTGGGACCACTTCATACTGCAAAACATTTGGAAGTTCCGCATACAGTTTGTTAACATCAGCTATCAAAGACAACTTGTCGTTTCTCCCAACTAGCAAAACCACGGGCATAGTCACTTTTTTTACATTATACCTCGGTGGGGACACGGCTTTGTATTTTCTCAAATTTTTACGAGGACCGTAGTTGTAATTCGCGAATTTCCCTCTACGCGACACTTGAGCAAAATGGTACAAGTTTTTACGGGTCGTCGTGTCGTAGAAATGCCTGAACGCAATATCGGAAAACTCCGGCTCGAACTGACTCAGGTCGTAACCGGTCACGGCTGATAAAGTCGCGACGGCGCACACCGGATACTTGGTGATTAACAGGTTGCATATGAAATTCACAATCTTTCCATTATCCGAAAACTCACCATAAAGTTCTTCAATATGTAGTGCTTCAAGAAACGCGTTGATTTTCGGAGCCACCGCGATGAAATGAGAGAGGGGTGGTGGTATGTTGTCCAGATGACAAATGGGCGCTAAAGCGATAAATAGATTAACCTTCGCGTTATATATCGGTCGCGTAGATCCTAACACGAAGAATATTGCAGTTCCCTGCGAATGGCCGATGGCGTTTAATTTACTTGCTTTCGTTTCTTTTAAGACCGTATCAATAATGGCGGGAAGGTCGTAGTATCCGTGCTCGTGAAAGCTGTAGTCAAAAAAACTGGAATTTTTTGTCGTTATGTCGAGGTTATACCTGGAGTATCTGTTCCCTCTTATGTTTCCAAACCAGACATCGTTGCCTCTGTTAGCCAATGTTATACCTAGGGACTTGTTACCTCTTAGTAGCCAAGTATCGCTTGTGTCCATTAGTCCATGCATTAGAAGAAACGGTAGACCTTTCTTGCCTCGTATCCTGAATAGTCCAAGTATATATCCATCTTCGGTCAGGACGTCGTACATTTCAGCCCGGTGCCCATATTGCTTTGCTAAGTCGGTGAAATGCAGGGGCGGATCCGGCAGCACCAAACGATCTTCCGCGCAAATGTATTTGATTTTTAAAACTGTTAATAATGTCGCGAAACAAAGCGTTTTCATTTTGCCGCTTCCAAATCAGTAATAATTTGTTATTAGTTCTAAACTGTTTAAAGTAGCCTTAATTGGTTTTTGATTACTTCTTATTCGGATCATGGTTTACGAACTGCGCAATGATCTCTTTAATAGCTAAGGTTAATATTTTTTATAATTATAGTTAACAATTTCTGATGACCTACATTTCACGATCTTAATGTATAATTAAAGGGTTGAATGGCTTGTAGAGATGTAAAATGTAAAAGTCCCGTGTTCTGACCACGCAAGATTAAATACAGTATCAAACTAGCAGTCATTTTAAAATTTCTTGACTGTTGACATCCTGGCTATAAAGGGGTAATAAAGTGCCAGGAGCATTCAAGACACACTTATATACGAAGGGTTCCGTATCTGATTTGCGATAAATGAATTTATTAAATCTTCTTCTTTAAGTGCCCTCTCCTCTGCGGAGGTTGGCTATCATCAAGGCTAATTTGATTTTTGATGCTGCTACTCCTCCGCGTCGAACAGCGGGTGCACGGCCGGAGGCTCCGGGAAGGTCTCGTACAGAGAGGAGATGTACGTGATGAGGGACTTCTCGTCGGGCTCGTGGGTGTCCACATCTGGGTAGAAAGAGGGAATTTCTTAGCATTCCATGTTATATACGCGCACAACTTACGAAAGCCTGCACCAAATTGGATAATTCCTTTTTGTTCTGTTTGTTATTGTCAGGACAAGGTTCATTTAAATCTTTACCAATTAAAATCTTTTTGCTATCTATTTGTTTGGTACGGATGAATTTCGAAACGGCTGGAGCGATTTTGATGAAACTTTCACTGGTAGATTTAACAAGAGACAACATAGACTATTTTACTGTTGCCACAACAATCAGGTTTTTGAACATATTATTCTGCAAAAACCACTTGACAAAATAAACAAGATTTCCCACAGTATACAGCATAGGATCAAAAAGGTTAAATTTATGCAACGATTCCAACATTATTCGCGAACTAAAGTTCATCGACCTGTTAGCGCGTTTGATGAGAAGCGAACGTCGGCTCGCAGAACGAGGTTACCGGCCATTGTCTCCTACGACCTCCACAACACGGCATGGAAAAGCCAGCAAATGGGATGAAAATTACAACGTTTATCACGAACTAGCGGCGCTTTTTAGCGCGTCCGTGAGCGAATAAAATATAAAACGGACCACAGCTAATAATTATCTTATTTTTACAATATTTTTTTATACATCGTTACAAAAAGATTTTGTGTAAAAGCAGAAAAATGTTAATATTTAATGTTGTTTATTTTTAATGGACTACGGAGCAAGTGGACATCAGGTACATCTTCATAAGGCCCATCCAAAAGGCTCGCAGATGCGTAACCGGCATTTATGAAGTCAGAGTTCGTCTTTTTTGAAAGTCTCACCTTTTAGGGTTTTAAAAAATTACTAAATTTTATGAAATAATGATCATTTCATACTTTTCTTGCGGAATATACATTTAAAAATAATTGATATTTTTACGTTAATAATATTTAATAATCTTAGTACGATTGCAACTTTCACGCTATTTATGTAATAAAAAATACTAAGTATCTACCTAGTATCTATTACATTATTAAAAAATGAAAATAAAATAGATGTAAAACATATTTTATCTTTATTTTATGAAATTATTATTCAGTCGTTGCTTATTATTTATTCCGCTAAGCGAATATGAAAACTTCATGAAATTAAAAATATTAAAACTTGTAACAGCGCCATCTAGTACAAAACGCCGGAACTGCATACTTTTGTTGTGTAAGTCTTAACAGAGAGTTCGTGTAACAAAGAAGCTTTCAGCAAGACAGTTAAGCTTCCACACAAAAAAGAAAATCCTTAGAACGTTTTAGTGTAGTGTATGAAATCGGGTCCTTGATACTCATAGGGTAAGTTGCTATAGTTTAAATTTAGTTACGTTTAAGGATATGTTAGGTCAATGAGTAATGCTTAGTATTATTAAATCAGCATCTTTTGTATTATTTAGCGTGCAAATTATTTACAAATAAAAATTTGCACTTTAAAAGTTAAAAGCGTTAGTACTGAGAAGATTGTGAGATTAGGAATTTGCTCTACTCAAATTTAGTCACCGTGATGTCTTAACAGACGGACCCATATATCTTAAAAAATTAATAATGTAAATTCTGTTTAAGCTGAAAAATTGGATGATTCAGCATCAATACAAAGTAAAATATCATCTAGTTTTTACTTTATATTTATTTTAGAGATACATTTATTTCATTCAAAGTATTTATGCTAAATGACCTTTGGGTTGACTTTGTAAAATAAAGTAATGAAATTGACGAAAAAAAGAAATGTTCCCTATAAACGGTGTATTTAGTAAGTATTTTCGGCGTTTAAGTATGTCTATAACTCGGAAAGAAAATTTGAGAATGGTAATAAGTACCACAATTCAACTAATGAATCGTAAGACGTAACTTGTAACGTGCTTTGAGAATTCTTGACACCAATTTTAATACGTGAAGGTACCAACACTTTCGGTACCATACATACGAAACTAAATCGTACGGTGGAGTATGAAATTTGGCACAGTTATTATTTACTAGCTGTGGTAGTTAATTTATATTACATTTTAACGTGATGATATACTGCCTTTAGTCGATAACTGTATTATCTAACTCTAAAAGAATTTTTCAAATCGGACCAGTAGTTCCTGAGATTAGCGCGTTCAAGAAAACATGCAAACAAACAAACTCTTCATCTTTATATATTAAAAGTACAGATGTGGAGAAGTATGTGCGAATGCTAATATTTTTTTATAATATGCATTAAAATCGCTTTCGTAGTTTTATAGATATACGTGTCTGGAGAAACTACTTTTTTATACTATTATTATGTAATGTAGTATAGTGTGCAGTGTAATATAGTGTTAACGTTATGTAATACAATGCAATGTACTGTTATGTAATATACTGTAATTGAGGAGGTCGTGGCCTAATCAGTGGTCGACATTTGAGTCGATCGCTAGGTTAAGTAGTTCTTGCTGCGACCGGGTAAAAGATGTGTGACCCATTTTAGCACCGGTTCATATTTGATATCGGGCCCTTGTCGATCAGCCCTTTAGCTGTGGAATGAGAGAAAGAAAGAGCTACCTCGTGCCAGCGGAACAAAAATAAGAATGGCCAAGAGCGTGTCAAGACACGCTTATATATAATGGTTCCGTCTCCGATACGCTATTAACCTATTTGTTAAATAACTTCAAAAGTTGTTTTTCGATTTCGTTCAAAATAATTTTACTAATGAGTTTTTAGCATGTTCTATCAACATGGAAAATTTCAAGTCTCTACGTCTAATACTTTGGAAATGCTAGGGGATAACCACCTTACGGGCAGACAGACGGACGGACTGAGCGAAATTATAACCCTAATGAGTTTATTTGAATAAACAGAGAGAAATTACAATTAGAGCTTTATAGTATTAGGGGCTTTCACAATATGTAGCTCCTCGTAAACATCGTGTTACTCCAACAAGTTGACATAATAAAATTAGGTCGTAAACTTTTAAAAGCTTGATGGATCTACATTTTATTTCGAGAGACGCCTACGCTTGACACATAGTTATACTTGTAGAATATACACTATGGAGTTAGCATTTTCATTTTTATTGTATTTTTTTTTATGTTACAAGGGGGCAGACGAGCAGGCAGCAGGCACCGAAGTGCCTACCGGCGCCCATGGACTTCTGCCTCATCTCTCATCTCTCATCTCTCATCTCTCATCTCTCATCTCTCATCTCTCATCTCTCATCTCTCATCTCTCATCTAATCCGATCTCATCTCACCTCATCTTATCTCATCTCATCTATTGTCATCTATTCTTATCTCTTTTCTTATTAATTCACGTTCAATTTCATTTCACCTTTCAGGTACAGCGAGAAATGACTATCACCAAAAACATCCCATTACTGACCCATTGTCTCTTATTAAAACATTAACCTTACTAATTATGTGTCATTATTTCCTCCGTTTATCTTTTATTGGGTGCAAAGATAGCACAGGGAAAATGATAGAACAAAGAGTATTTAATAAATATTTAATTACTAGCTGAGCGCGCGCCTTCGTCCGCGTAAGATTAGTTTAAAAAAAACCGTTCAATTCTGTCGTCACAATATATACTCTATAGACTTCCTAGATAAATGGGCTATCTAACACTGAAAGATTTTTTCAAATTGGACAAGTAGTTTCTGAGATTAACGCGTTCAAATAAACAAAATTTTCAGCTTTATAGTAAAGATTATTCAAATCAGGGTTGCTTCTTATTGCCAGAAGTTTGCCATTCTTGGATATAGAATTATTGGAAACAAATCGATATAAATGAGGGTAGTTGACAACTAAATTCATAGCGTAAATAATTTGATTCAATGTCAAAACCCCTCTGTTGGTGCAGTTGTCCACGGGCGTCGGTAGTCACTTAGGCGAACCGCCTGACATATTTGCCCCTTGTTTTATATATAAAAAAGCTTCTCTCTGTCCACCCGTTCGTCCGTCTGTAAAATAACCCTCTCTCTAGGACTTCCAAACTATTAGATAAAGGGACTTGAAATTTTCCATGTTGAATTGATATGACAAAACTCATTAGGAAAATTATTTTGAGCGAAATCGGACTACAAGTTTTGTAGTTATTTAACAAATACTTTTATCGCGTATCACATACGGAACCCCTCTATGTAAGCTTGTCTTGACACGCTCGCTTTTTATTTACTTTAAATAATTTGAAAGGAATTTGAAAGAGCATATCTACAACGTATTTTATAAAATTGTCACCTTTAGGACCGAAGAACATTCCGTCAAAAAATTTACAACTTCCTCGAACACATTTGTTTTTTTTTTATATTACAAGGGACAAATGAGCAGGCGGTTCTGCATCTTCAAGGTACTTGCTACTACTACCGACGCTCATGGCAGACAAACGTATAAGTGTTCATTTGTCCTTTGGAGGTACGGAAACCTAAAATTTTTTTATATTTATTTGGAAACAAGTTACCAGCCAAATCTCTCTTAAACTTACAAATGGCTCATCAAAAACAATTGGTGATTCTATACCAGAAAAAATATCTATAACCGCACTGGTAAGTTCAAACCTAAGCTATTGAAAATAAACGTATTAAGAGGAAACATTAAAACGAAAAAGATGTCTTCTTTTGTAGGTTATTAACCGTTTCATTTTCTTAATAGATAGTTTACACCGTGTTACTGGAAAGACACTTGGACATCACGAATCGTGTAAGAAACACTAGTAATGGGGTCCGTGACATAGATGAGTTGTTTTTTTCCATACATTTGCTACCGTAAAATCATATGTTGGGCGCTGGTCGCGTGAGAATGGCTATCAGCTCGTTATAGCTTGCGTGCTTCGACGTGCAAAACGCGAATTTAAATATGCTGCCATGAGTTATGACGCCTGCTATGATTATCACTGTAAAGTTGCCTCTATACTGGACTTCTTAAGTGATTGACTATAAATAAAAGCACTTGGTCAATACGCGTATTGGAGATTAACAATTTAAAAAGAAAAATTAATTTATTAAAATGAATGAATTAATAAGTAAAATAATAATAAATAAATATATACAGGACTATATGACACACGGACGTCTGTTCTTAAGGTAGACAACTTAATGCCTGAATATCTCTTATCTTGGCATTAGAGACTTCATAAATTATGTTTGTCACATGCAAGAAAATGAGTCTAGATTCGTAGGCAAGTACCTATATTGTTACGTAATGCGCGTGAAAAATTTGTACCGTAAATATTTTTATACCGCTTTATTTTTACGACAGACATTTATTGTGTTGTCTAAATGTTGACGAAAAAATTAAATATATAAAGAAAGATACTCTAAAAATACTAATTTTAATTGTTATATTATTTTTATTCATAACATTAATATTATTATGGTTTTCATGATGAATTTCAATTTGAATTAAAACTATTTTTTTCTTACTTTTTTGTGTTTTCAGACAAATTCCTAGACCTAACCTAACATAATACCACGTCCTGTAAATACATAATTCTATCCTTAATTTACAATATGCGACAATCGATTTCGATAAAATTGATTAAATTATAACCTCGGATTAGAAATAAAAGCTATTTTTCCGCACGCTGATAAGGTAAGTCTTTAAAGCATGGATTGACAGCCTTTTTACTTTGAGACTCTTTGGATTATAACAGCTAGCTTTTTGCCCCCGGCATTGCTCGTGCTCTCGTTGTAATGGTACTTTTAACATCCATCTAACTTAGTTAATATGCAGTCAAAAATATGCAAATTACAGCAGAATAAAAAAAGCATATGTGCATAATCAGGACAATCGTCACGAAATTTCGAAATATTTTTAATAGTTCTAAAACTTCAACTTTTTCACAAAACTTTGGGCCTCAAATCTATAGCCCTTAGGGATAAACAGACTGACATATATCGCGAACATAGTAACAACATACAAATATACGCATTCCTAAAAAAGTGACTAACAATTAAAATTTTCTTTTAAAACACTTTCAACGATATCATCTCTAAAGAACACCCGGGCTCGCACAATAGTTAATAGCGTCTGAGAGTTATCAAAACATCAATCTGAGATTCAATAATAACCGATTACAGGGTACGTTTAACTAAAATACTCTAATACAAAGAGCGACAACGTCTCACCTCGGAGCGTGTGAATCTTTGATTTTCGGTAGAGAAAAAAAGAACAAAGATGGCTGCCATTGATGAAATGTATCGAAATGTTGCTGTGGGAGCCGGCGCCACTTTTGTCGTAATAATGAGTCGGTATTTCATGCAAGGTACTGTCGAATACAACGGTCTTATAGTGGTTATGAAACAGTATAATTAAATAAGGAATTTTGAATTGCCTTAACTTGAACAATTAAACCTTTATGTATTTGAGCTTACTGAAGAACGTAAAAATTTAAACTGTATTTATGTTACAATATTAATCAAAACGGCTATTTTGATGGCATATTCAAAGGAAAACAAAAAGCGTTTGGAGATAGCTCCTCAATCCACTTTACCAAAAGAACTACCTTATAGTACCTTTATTTTCGGAAGTACTTAGATTCCCGGGGGAAAATTAAATCGTTTTTATAAATAATTGAGATAATAAGGTCAGACTTTACAATATAGTAAAATTAGTATGCATTGCAAAGTAATTAAAAGCAGCTCTATATTTTTTTATATATAACAATTGGCAAATTGCCTGAGTGACCACAGTCTCCCATGGTCAACGGCAACACCAGAATGTGCAAATGCGTTGCCGGTCTTTGAGGAATGGATATGATCTTATCTTGAAGGTATCTTAGTAGTATCGTTTCGGAAACACCGAAGCTAGTAATTGATTCCACAGAGATGAATGCGAGGTAAGAAATTCCGTGAAAATAGTCTGTTGTGGGCTTTTGGACACCAAAGTGATGAGGGTGATTTCCTTTCAATGGAAACTAAAACTTATTTATTTAATTGAAATAAGTTATTTAAGTTAAGATATAAAAAATATGTATAAATATTTAATATATATACATATTTAAGATTACTTCATTATCGGATTCTTAGCGTAACGATATGGGGACACCGGCCGTCCTTTTATATCATTTGAACCTACATTTTCCCGCCGAAAATTCCTTAAGCCACGTCTGATACAAATTGTATCAATGCTTGGATTGTCTGAGCGAACAAATCTTTAATACATATTCAGCTAAAGAATTTAAAGCGCGTCAATGTCGATGTTAAATTAACAAACTTCACAGAAGTAGTCGATTAATATTAAACTAACAAAAATATTATTGTTAAAACGCATGTAAATAACTTCAGATCGATATATTACTCCTTTGATTTATTCCAAAAACTAAGTTACCGGATTTTTTTGTGATAATAGTACAGGTAACAGCTGACCTGACACACCTTACAGCTACTAGTATTTAAGTAAATTGTGCTTAGTCTTATATACGTTATATGGGTGGTTTTGTTTTAAAACCTTAGAATAGGTTTTTATTTATATTTGCAGTGTATTAGTATATTTAAATTATTTTATATTATATTTAGTTCTCCAAATGGGCATAGGTCACCAAATCTCAAATAGTAATAATAGCAACAAATTATTAAATTTATACGGATTTTAAGTCGTTTTATCGTCGCAATCCGGGGCACGTGAATGAGCATAAGAAAAAAACGGCATGCAGTTCCGAGCGTTTGTTTTATAATCTGTTGGATTCTGACTTGATCTTTCCAGTTATCATGTAGTGTAGCCGGGGACTTCGTTTAACTGCACAGTTTTGTAGTACTTGGTAGTCTTCAAGGCCAAAAATATACAATAACTTTGAGCTGTCTGGCTCCATTATAAGATCTCGCGGTAAGATAACTTCGTTCATGTCTTTTTTCCGACATTTAGGTATCTAATTAATGCTGTTGTTTTGTCTTCTCTTTTTATGATGATATAGGGTTGCTATCTTTAAAGTGGCCGCAAATAGAGCCTTAGGACAATTACATTTACCTGTCAGAGGGGGGTGACGTATAATCTATCGTGCATCAGACAAATTCGCAGCATATCAAATGTACTCATTAAAGTCTAAATGCTCAAGCGTTATCTTACAGCGGCGTCTAGTGATTTTTTTCCAAATTATCACATTTTCTAAGGTTGCTACCATTAAACGATTCTTAATCTTAATAATTTCTTATCGTTTAAAATAAATCGTTAATCGTAATACTATTATCACACACTTCTTAAATTCAGTTTTAATATTACTTCACAAAAACTGGATAATCAATGATATAGGCTGGAGATATTTTTGAAAAAATGGTGTATAAATATTTATCATAGTGATGGTTAATATATACATATAATTAAATTCTTTTATATTATTTTCTTTGTTAAAAACTTAAGTAGGTAATTCTAAAGTAAATAGCTCAATTTGTAACACTATCAATTTTGCTTTTCCCGGTATGTTCCGGAATAACTGTTTATACTCACAAGAAAAATTTAATTTCCATAAATAAGAATAATATTCTTCTATCTCTTCTTAATTAATATAATCGTTCTCATTGTATTGTTTTATTTTCATTGTGTTAATGATTGTATTATTTAGTAACAAAAATATAATCTATTTGCAAACACTGTGCTTATGCTACTTGTTGTATATTTAAAAAAATTGTACTTATTTATTTCCAGTTTTTAATGTTAAAACAAATAAGACTGTGTAATGCTGCTTTATTGGTGAAAATAAATGTCAGACATGTAACTACTTATTTTATTTATACTTTTATGGTTTCCTAATTAGATACACACATAGGTAGAATTAGTGGAACACAAAACAGGGAGAATATAAAAAAGTTACTTTTATTTTTAAACAAGTGATAATTAAACATGAAACAAAAATTAAATAAATATGTTTTGACATAGATTTGCAAAACCATACTGACATATAATGAAAAAAAACTTAACTAAATAAAATGCATTTTTCTTAGATCATTTCCATTATGCCAGATAGGTGGAAACCTTAATCAAAGCAGGAGACACAATATTAAACATTCATTTAATTAATTTCATCTGTTTCTCAGTCATTACTAAACTTAAAATAAATACTTTTAGTTTAATTTAGTTTTTTTTTTTTTGTTAACTTTAAGTATGGTTTTACAAATTCATGTCAAAATATGTTAATTTAATTGTTGTTACATGTTTAAGTATTATTTGTTTCAAAATGAAACTTAACTTATTTATATTCTCCCTTATTTTGTGTTCCGTTATTTCTGTGGGTGTGTATATTTATACAAATTAATGAAGTTGAGATTTCAGTTTGTTACATAATTTGTTTTGACTAGCGATAGACTAGTTTTAAAATCTGTTTGTTTATTACCGATAGTCTCTTAGGGATTGGGCCTATTTTGACAGGACTTTCATTGACCTGAAGCTAGCAATATAAAAACTAATAATGTTTTTATGACTGTTTTAATAAAGGTTACACAGAAATTACTAAAAAAAAAACACTTTTTTGGCTTGTTTCACTTTGGTTTTATTTACATATAATACATAAATTAAGTTATATATGCAGTACTCATGCTTTTCCAATTTCAATTACACAAAGATGAGACAAGTTTTAATGTAACACTGTCATCATATAAATGCAATTATAAAATATGTGCTTATAAGCATTTACAATTAATATTGCTAATATGTATTTTTGTTTATCTAATCTACTCAAATTGATTATCTGACATGATAGAATATTATCACATTATTAAGGTTTATCGGTTGAAACAAAAGAAAAAGTGTGTATGGCACAGTAAAATGAAGAAAATAATTGAAGTTCCATAAAACGTAAACGTAAACATCTTAGATAACACTGTTATTTAAATATGCAATACCAAAATAAATACTGTTTATGGTCAGGGTCCTCTGCTACATGTAGAATCTATCATCTTTTATTATATTATACAATTTTATATGTATCTCTAAAGCCATGTTGTGTAATATTCTATACAAGACCTTCACAATTCTACCTCTTAATTATATAGATTTTGAAACTGCTAAGGATTACTAAATATTTAAAATAAACAATTGATTTATTTACCCTTACCATAACATGCAACACCGAATATTTTCTATTTAAATATTATTTCAATTATTAACATACTCTAATTTATTAAAAACCGTTTTTACATCCTTAAATACATCTTCTGGTGATATTTCAGCATTAACCCTACGCACCTGCCCTTTTTGATCATAATATTTAATTATAGGCATAGTGTCGTTGATGTAAGTATTAAATCTCTTCTGCAGACTTTCTAGGTTATCGTCACAACGCCCGCTACCCGCTGCACCGCGCCCTAAACAGCGCTCTGTACACAAATCCCGAGAGCACTCAAAAAATAATACAAACAATAATTTCGTTTTATCAGACATAACACGCTCCCAGCCGTCCAAATTATCTTTATTACGAGGAAAACCATCTATCAAAAATTTCGTCTTACCAGACTTTTGCATTGCTTTGTGTATAAGCGAGCATGTAACCTCGACGGGAACTATTTCACCGTTTCGAATCTTTTCTTCGATCATTTCGCCGTATTCTGACCCCGGTCTTTGTCGCTCTTCGCGGAGTAAGTCGCCAGCAGAAAGGTGCCACCACACCTGTACGTCGTTTCTTTGGGTTCAACCGAATTGGGTACTTGACTTGAATCACTTTCTCTTATTATTTTATAGAGGAACGAATTTTGGCTTCGCGAAAACTCAATGGTTCTCAAATATACGTAAATTTTATTACTATATGTTTTTTTTACGCCTAATCGATTTTTAAGTGAATAATTTTCGCAATTTAGTTTGATCCCTCGGTTAGTAAGTGTTTTTGTAACCCTAGCGCCTTTGTTCCTAATTGTGTTAACTTTTTTCATTGTCTTTATTTACCGCGTTGTCACTTCAATTTTAAATTGTTATTACGTTTTTATAGTAGTTTATTGTATTTTTTTTTATTATTTACATATAAAAGTTCTGGCTGGTTGAGTGACTGTGAGATTAAACCAATATTTTCTGTAGACCAATAGAATTCATCCGTTAATTCTAAATTTGTAAAGCTGATTTGCTAGCAAAAGTTTTTAATTGAGGTGAGCTAACTATATTATAATATATCGATAAATAAATTATACCTTTTAACAATTAAAAGTGCCAGTTTATCAAAGCCCATCTTTACCGAAGCTTTTTCTTCTTCTTAGCGTCAGTCCAGTCTTATGAAGGGATCCACTTATGGGATGAGAGCTCTTGATCATTGGTTATTTAGTAATGGACTGGTCAACTGGTTACAGTGAAATGAAATAACTGGTCACTCACTCACTTTGATCTCACTGTGACCGGTTCCTTCCTCTGCAACGCAATGGACCCGGCACCCGCACGGTGAATCCATGGAATGCTAAGAAATTCGTCTCTGTAGGTGTAATTTTGTCTTTGACCAACACTTTTAATTTTTATTTTAAAATAACAATTCTAAGAAGTTTATAATAAAGTATCAGGCCAACTACTAGATTCTTAATCTTAGTTTTATAAGCCAACAGAACCGAATCAATTCTCTATATATTCTTCCATTTAATTTCATTATAAGTACACCTAATTCTTTAAAAGCAATACGAAATCAATAGTTCTTGATAACAGTGATCATTCCATTTAGTAAATTAAGACTAATGATTGCATAATATCAGGTTTATGAAAGCGTGACCGAGTTTAGTCAGCAAGGGATGAAATGCTGGTGTTTTATGGGGTCAATTAGGAAAATGGGATAGGCAGTGACGCAAAAAGCGAATCAAGGCCGTATTTTTATGCGGCAGTGGGTGGTGTCATCGCTCAGTTTACATTTAAGGTGTCATATAGACTCAAAAGACTAAAGTACTTTTGTTGATTACTAGCAGCCGCCGCAGTCTTGCACGGGTTTCTATACGTGTCCATAACTTTTACCATCACATATGTTCATCAGGGATATAGTAGGTAGGACTCTAATGGCGAAATTGGATAAAACATAATTATACAAAATTTGGCACCAAGCGTAACTCGCCTTATAAACTCTATATTTCATTACGAGAGATCAAAGATTCCCACAAATAATAATACTTAAGACGGGCACCGTCTCATCATCGTTTCCTCGAGCGAGCGCCAGTACCGTAATGGGGCATTGGTCACGGAGCCGCGTGCCGCGACCCATCAGCTCACCGGCGACGACGACTGATGGCAGTTTTTCCTCCTGCATTCGTCGGATAGCTTGCATTTGTAAGTTGTTACTTCAAATTATGAAATCGACATGAATTTTTGTGTAGACGGTGTTAGGAGCTTACTTTGGGGTATGCCTAATATTAATTATTGTGTTCAAGTTACTGATTTAGTCTGTATTTTCTTTGAGACATCCATTTTATAGCTGATATTTATTACGTGGTCAATTCGGACGATTAATTAGATAATGTTCTTAAAATACAAACAGGCGATGGTAAATAGAATCAAATCAGAATCAGGACCAAATCTGGATATTAATATAATAAATAATAAGCCCAGGCTCAGAGAGTCTTCAACTTCCTTACATCGTAAAAGCCGTGCGCCGACCGCTCCTTAGCTCCTTTTTTTACTAATTGCATCCAATTTAATCATAATATACAATTTCTTAAAATACACGTTGGCGGGTGAACAGGTAATGTTGATTATTTTTTTAATAAGACTAAACGCTCAGGGCTTTTTTGTGGAGCCAGGAGGAGCTCCAAAGAATTTCGAATAAAATGGATTTTTTTTTTATATAAATTGAATAAAAAACCAAAGAATATTAAAATTAAATATTCACGTAGAACCTTGTCCGCCCGGTTGAAGTTACTTTAAATTTATTTACACAATGATCATATTCCAATAAATTATGGAGTTACAACTTCCGAGGAATAGCGTGCCCCCAAAAAAGAAGTTACAAAGAAGGCCTGATAAGGCTTATTTTTTCTATATTTTTATATTTAATCCTGTTTCCTAAATATTTAATCCTGTTTCCTAATACAACCTGCGTTTGTAGCTTCGCTTTTGATAAGTTTTATCCGTGTAATCTTATATCTTTTGATTAAGATATTTTTAACCATTATTTACAAACAAAGAAAATACAAAAAAAAGTAATAAAAAGTGTTTATAGATACTGGTGACATAATAACTTAAGTAAAATTAGTCGTTAGTTATAAAAACTGGGCTAATGTAGTTAGTCATAAATGCCAGACTGACACTTAAAATTTTATTTACGAGAATAAATTAATGTGCCGGAAGTGACATCAGCTAATGCCGTCCGCGAAAATTACACTTACGAGAGGCCTCATCAATATGGCACTGTCGAAAAATCGGTTCCTAACGGATATCCACAAACTATAAATTACCTTTTTAATAAATTTTATCTTTGTAGTTCCCTCGGTTTTTAAGCTCTCGCCTGGCCTTGATCAACGCTATGGTTGACACTGAATATATAATATAATTTCTCTTTGATATATAAAAGTGCTACTTGTTTCTTTAAAAAACTACTTCTGATTAAGATAAGTAAATTTTAAACTAAAAAATCTTTAGCATCCTTATCCCTATACATGATTCTTATTTGCTTAAAATATTTTTCTATTGAAATATTGTTTCACTATTCTTGATTAAAAATTTATAAAAACGAGTTCAACTTGTGATCTTCCACTTGATTACAAATATAATATAATTAAAATTATTATAACATAAAGTACAAGTCGAAGAGGAAATAGTTAATTTTGGAAAATAGAATAAGCACATCACTACTTATTATATCATTTAAAAATTATGTATTATAATAAAGCCAGTATAGCAGTAGCCATTTTAGAATTATGTTTAATTTCCAACGTTATGTGGATTTTGGGAGTATTAGTTTATATTTGGGATTTGATTTATATTTGGGAGTATTATCTTTTTTCTGGGTCGGAATACATAAAAAATTATGAAATAAAAATATTGCGATTCAGAAAAAACTGTTATATGTTTATAAATTATTTCATTTTATCTTTGCAGGTAAACGAGATGTTATCTTTGCATTTATGATGAAGGGATAAACCGACTGCAGGGGGTGAGTATATCCTTAAAACGATATAAAAATTCAACACACGCCGTTGAACAACTCGCATCAAAATCTCAGAAATTTATTATAATTCATCCAAATGGTTTCATGCATTTTTGAAATGGAAACAAGAATAAGGAGTACTCTGTAATAAGAAGTATTTTTTTGTCTTTGATGTCTTAAAGTTACTGCACGACTTTTATTTTCCTTTCTCAATTTCTGCCCTTATTTTTGCTGATGAAGGAATTTGGTCCTTGTCATATTACAAGCGATGTGAATTTCTTTGTATTCTACTTAATTATGGGTTTCGGATTTATCACGTTTAAACCGTAGCAGTGCTGAAACTTATTTTTTGTTTATTTACACTTTTTAACGAGACATTTGACAATAAATTCTGAGCATAGTAAAACAACTGACGCTTTTTTTTTGTTTTTAATGTTACAAGGGGGCAGACGAGCAGGCAGCAGGCACCGAAGTGCCTACCGGCGCCCATGGACATCTACACGACCAGAAACTCGCCCCCACAGCCACATCCCCAGCAATCTAAACGGACCCTAATAATTAAACAGGATAACGCTAAGAAGAAGAAGAAGAAACTTTATTGTTTCATAGAAAGAATTCAAATCCAGTGGTTTTCTTTACGTCGAATCTTAGATTATTTATGACATATACGTGTGGAAATGGCTGTCTTCACTTAGAAACGTTATGATTTACGAGCGATAAATGACTAATATTTTAGATTAATATTGGACAGCAATATAAATTTTATTTATTCTATTTATATTGAAAATTAAAAAAGCATCATGAGGAGACAGAATATTTCTTGTAATCTTGTAGTCTTACGCTTCAATATTTATTTTAAATCTGTACTAATATATAAAGTTGAAGAATTTGTTTGTTTGATTGCGCTAATCTCAGGAACTACTTGACCGAATTGAGAAATTCTTTCGGTGTTATATAGCCCCCTTTTATCGAGCAAAACTACATATCATAAGGCTAAAGTTGAATCTATTTTTTTACCTAATTTTAAGCAGAAGAAGTCCCGGGCACAGCCAATCTACCTATGAATTTAAACTACTTAAGAGGACTTTTCATCATTAGCGCACAATATATTAACAAAATGGAATAACTAATAATATAACATTTGCAAAGTGTACTGTTTTAATGGAAAAGTTTTTATTTAATAATTTAAGTACTTTTAAATAAAAGCTTTTTTTAAAAAAATGTTTTTTACTATTCGTCTGTCCGCCCGCAAGGTGGTCCTACCCTCCGCAGACTTGAAATTTTCCATATTGCTAGAACATGCTAAAAACTCATTAAGAAAAATATTTTTAATGAAATCGGACAATTTTTAAAGTAATTTAATATATACCTTCGCTTATTAGATACGGAACCCTTTTATATAAACGTGTCTTGACCCCATCTTGGCCACTTTTATAATTTTATTTTTGAGTTATCGTAGTTTACAAATTATCATAAATTTTGACTCGTGCTATTTATAGATGCAATTTCTTGCTCTGTGTAAAAGTGTCTTAAGATGTTTTTATTAAAAATATGCAACTAACTAGTGGTTTTAGATTTCGAGCGAGACATTTAAATCTTGCTAATTGACAAATATCGTCTTAAAAACCTACACCTCATTATTTCGTTAGAGTGCGCGTTTGTATGAAATATTAAAATAGTGAAATGATACTTTAACCAGTTATAATAGGAACTTTTAACCGATTAAAAAAAAACCTGGACTATTTCAATTCGTTGAAATCTAACGTTTCAACCGACTTCAAAAAGGGAAGAAATTCTCATCGAAAAATATAAATCTTAGAATAACCTGGTAAAATATTGTATGTTTGTACTGAACCTTTAGTGCGCGAGTATGACTCGCACTTGCCCTGTTCCCTATGAAACTCTTTTGTATCAAAAATATTATGTTAATTTTAGTTGAATTTCCTGGTTTATTTTTGGTCATGGAAACTGGAGTTGAAAGAGATCAAAAGATTTGTAAAGATTATCCAAATAAACATAAGCTTTATGAAATCTTAGTATGAAATGAACACGTGATATATTTACTTAACGTGAGCTCGGATTCACGCATAAGTTACTTAGGTTAATGAGTGTTTACTTAGTCAACAAGCTCGTTGCTTGATTTTCATTAGATATGAAATTTTGAATACATGTTGGCCTGGGGCAATATCGCGATTACGTTGTAAGGGGATTCGATGCTGATGCATGAGATGAATTTCTTAGCTTTCCATGGATTCACTGCTCAGGTGCCGAGTCCACCGCGTTTCAAAGGAAGGAACCATAGGAGTGCTCGGTACTTTTGACCTATGTGTGTAGGTTTAAGAGCGTTCCAATGCGCGTGGCCAATAATACTCACCTTCAGTTTAGGTGTTCCCTCCCTTGCCTAGCCAATTCTGTTATGATCCTACTAGTACGGCTTTAGATGTCCTGAAACTTTGATAATAAAATTACATTGTAGGTAAATTGTGCTTATCTTTTCGTGTATAAACTCGCCTTTCACTAGATTATGCATTTTGTTTATTTGTATATGTCTTTGAAAGTCTAATGCGAGTTGTAGTTTTTTATTTAAAGGTTCACAATACTACGTATATTATTTGAATTTGGCTTGTATATCTTCTCATTAACCAACTTCAAAAAAAGAAAGACGTTCAATTCGATTGGTATATTTCTTCTTTTATTAATTTATTATATATATTTTTTAAATGTATGTTACGCGATTACTCCGCCGCTTATGAACCTATTCTGATGATCCTTTTCTTGTTTGGTAGACCATACTTTTTTAATGATTGACTTTCAAGTAAATGACCCTTTTGTTCCGACTTGATGACTAGACATGTACAAAAAATAACTTTTTAGTCTCTTGTATCTTTGGCTGTGTGGCCAATGGCTGAAGGCGCAGGTATTACTGGAATCATATAAATTTTGTCATCTATTAGTAATTCGTTCAGTATTTTGCTCGCCGGTCCTTTTTAAAGCGGGGACAGGAATATGACAGGTTGTTATTACGAAGGACGATTATCTCTTACGTAAGAAGAGCCTAGTTTACTTATTACTTAAACATAGATTTGAATTGCTTTGCTGACGCTACGTTTCCTTTAATAAGGGGTCGGTAAAATTCAGTGTATCTTTTCTTATCTTATCTAGACTTCTCGCACAAGTTTTTTTTTGTATAGAGAATGCATTAAGTTACGATTTCGTATAATTCCTTGTTAACTTTTAACTGGAAGCTGCATTGTCGCTCATAAGATTTATCTTGTGGAAAAATTAAAGCAAATTAAACGTTAATTAGGAGAAAAATAAATCTTCTTTTTCTGCCATTTTAGTTTTGTTCTTCTGCGAACATGCCAGCTCCATCGTAACCTAATTAACATCTAACTACTAATATTAAAGACTAAATAATAAACTGCAAATGATGCTTTTGACATATAAAAAACCTTTGCTTGGGAAAAAACAACTTTTTGCGCTATAAGTTTATTACAACTTACATACATAAATTCAACTTACCCTGTCGCACAATTCTTCAAAGGTAGAATCTAATACTCGTCCACATGTCTTGGCAAATTTGACATTTCTCCCGAGAATGTTTATCACTCTTACTCTAACTGTATCAGTCTCTTTCGATACAAGAAACTTAAACAAAGTTTCAACCCCATTGTTCTCTGGGGTTAATTCGCTATTTCTGAAAAAAAAAACTAGTTTTATCAAAAACAATGATTCCAAGTCAACCTCAACATTACGCAAAAAAGACTATGTATTCTTTCAAACTTTAAGAGATTGCAATCTTTTCAAATGTTAATTAGATAATTAGGAGATAAGTTTTAATGACATCGAAAAATATCTCTACAATTATGGTAAGTAAAACACTCACAAAAAGTATTTTCCATATTTATTTCCTGTTCCACGTATTCTGTAATCAATTCCAGAGTCCAGTTGAATGATATTACAATGAGCCTTTAGAACAGGTATGAAAGGCAAGAAATTAGCTCTCTGAAGCCCATTTTTGTATAAATCATCCGGTTTTCTGTTGCTAGTTGCTACCACGACACAGCCATTATCGAAGAGTTGTGTAAACAGACGTTTTAAAATCATAGCATCACCAATGTCTGTAACCTATTAACATTTATGATAGGACTTAATTTTATTACTATATTATTTATCGTTAAATTCTTCTTCAATTATTCTATATAGAAAAAGATATATAAGTTCCAAGTTAAATTTAGGATGATTAATTATCTTACTTTTATTATTGGTTTTTTCGATAATTTTATTAATTATTAATCCTAATATAGAGAAATATTTTAGATTGAAATGGTTTAGGTTTAGTTTTTATTGTTAAGTCATTTATTATCAGAATATTAAATCTTATAACGCTGGTATATTGGTATTCTGTCTATTATTACTTTCAAATAATTTGAAATTTAAGAGAATTTTGGTAATAATATTTATTAAATGATTAGCATTTATCAAAATTATTTCAAAGTAGAAGGAAAAACTGTTTACTTTATTTTTTTATCTAATGTGAAAGAATAGCTCTAAATATGATGAAAATTAAATTCTTACTTGAAATTCATCAAAGCATATAAGCCACGATTCCTGAGTGATATCGGCTGCAACAGGAGGAATTGGGTCAAAAGGCTTTGAGCTTTCATCTCTAAAGGTGCTTGCACCTTTTCCTGACTTAATTTTGAGTTCATGTATTCTTGCATGGATATTTAACATGAAAGAATTAAAGTGCACTCTCAGTTTTTCTTTAATCTAGAATAAAAGGTATTATTTAATTAATATTAGATGTAAAGGAAGTTTGTATAATGTTAGGATACACAACATATTAAATTTATCCAACTTATACAGAACAAAATATTCATTTATAATAAAAAAAATCTGGATTTTCTGGAAAAGTAGTTATCCAATTTACCAATTTTAACTATAAACGTAAGGTTTTGAATTATTGTTAAGTTATATGAATATAGTAGATTTTATATTAGAACATATTTTAATTTACTTACAGGAACTGTTTCATAAAATAAGTCCATTAACATAGTCTTTCCACCACCAACACTACCATAAATGTACAGTCCTTTTGGCGCGATTATTTTCTGTGCTTCTTTTTTTCTAAAGATACTGAACAGTGATTCGCCAAACATCGGCTGAATGATGGGCCGCTGAAATACGGATACTTCTTGATATATATCTTGCAGGTGTTGCACCACCAATTCCTGATGTGAATCTTTACTTAGTAAACCATCAGCCACTTTTTGCGTGTATAAACTCCAAGGGCCATCATTTAAAAGTGGTTTTTCCTTAGCCTTGGATGATAAGAACTTCGCACAATGATAACAGCCTCTCCAAGGTTTCTTCGTCATAAAATAAAATTGAGTACAAGAAGTGCGCGAAAACATTTTTTATTTTATTTGTATACTTTTTAGCATTTGCTATATTATATAAGACAAAGGAAAAAATATACTATCAAAATAAATATCAATCGAGAGTCCACCAGTTCATTTTCACTACTAATTACGCGGTTAGCGCGATAAAACAACTCGCATAAAACTAATTCAAAATAAAAAATACAGCTGTTTTATATTGTGGTGCTTGCTAGGAACGGGATACCCAAAGACTACTTAAACACGGAAAGGGACAACGAAACCAGACACTATCAGATCAGACTACAAGTTTCATAATCAAAGAGTATATAAAGATTCTAGTAATTTTACTCTTTGGTATTCACTGAATCGTGAAATATAAAGACGATACCCCACTATAGATTCATTTAAATGAACACTTATTTGATCACTGAGTGTAACTGAGGACTTTGTGTGTCTCTGTGCTGTGTTGAGTCGCGCAAAGTAGTAGACACTTTTGCAAGCCTTTTTATGTTTGAATATTTGTTTAACTAATGAGTGGGCTTTTTGTTTGAGCTTTTTAAAAGTTTGCTCTTTTCCATGCTCTCTTAGTTGTTTGAGATATATCGGAACGTTAAATAGCTGAAAGCTGCCACATTATAGAAAGTTAAGTCATTTGGGCATTGTCAAGAATGAAAAGAATGAACTTAAGAAATCATCAAACCAATTACCTCTATCGCGAATCTAATTTTCTGAGTCAAACAAATTTATATGTAATATGAAACAAATGAACTTTTCTGCAGCAGACATTCATCCACATGAATTTAATGATTTTGTTAAATTTTGAGAGTTTTTATTTTATTATCCTGATTACATTTTTAAAAATAAAGTTATTCCTTGTAATGCCAGTGAAAACTGAAAGTCGTCGAATCACTTTAAAGATACACAATTTTTTAATTTGTGTTTTGTTATATCGTGTATGTGTATAATCATACGCACTAGGTAAAAATATTATTTTGACGTTACAAACAGTCGCTTGTATTTAATTTTTATATTAATTGTTAATTCAGGCTTCGGCTTATAAAAAAAAAATTTACACCATTGTTTACAGTTTTTAAATCTGTTGGCGACGGTATTTGTCTTTTAATAGTTTTGATTTCTAGGATAATGATTGGTTTTTTTCTTCATAAAAATAGGAAATTTTATACAATAATTTAATACATTGAGATGTACCTCCTGATAAGAATCTCCATAGATCTACTGTATTAGAAGTTCGCTGAACCATAGAAATAATATAGAACCTAAACGATATGCTGTTCATAGACAATACGAGTATTTCAGTTTTAGTTCCCGGTACAAGCACTGGCGGCGTTTCAAATCGGCACAAAAATGCAAGTGTTTGTAAGCCAATTCTCATTGTCTTTAATGAGTATGAGTACTAAAACGAATTCATTGATAAGGATTTTACACTAAGATTTGCCAACAGGGTGGCTAAAGCCTTCAGTCGATATAAAATCAGAGGCAGAATTATTTTTAGTTTATAAGATAATTTTTCGCTAACTGTTCCTTATGTTTAAAGTACTGTAAGACTTAATACTACTTAAGCATTAAATGCGTCCAGTTATTAATCTATAAATGGGGAACCATCAGAAATGTTTGTCTGGAAGAAATTTTGAGCGAAAAATGTGCATACCTTTAGTGCCTCATCCTCAACATGTGCTCTGGCAAAAGGCTGTGCTTTCTGTAGGGAGTGCTAGCAGCTTCTAGTCAGGCAGGCTTACATTACGATCATAATATTATCTCCATAGACCCTACCTCTGTTATCGATATTATCGAAAAATTTTAATACTTACATTAATTCACACTAATAGCGCCATCTGTTGGCAAATAGCTGAACTAAACTTATAAAAACTTAGTGCTAATTTCATACAAAGAGCATTCTTTGGGGTCATTCATAAATTATGCCACACTCATTTTACGACTTTTTAATCCCCCCCCCCCCCCCTAAACTCGTCATTAAAGGCCGGCAACGCATCTGCTAGTCTTCTGGTCGTGCAGATGTCCATGGGCGTCGGTAGGCCTGCGCCTGCTGCCTGCTCGTTTGCTCCTTGTAACATAAAAAAAATATATATTATTTTTTAGGCAGTAATTTAATTTTCTTTTTACTGTTTACTTACTCTATATTGATGCGCATGTTGTGGTCGCCTATAATTAAAGGAGCACACAAGTTTCTGTTTCATTATCTTTTTAAGTTTAAATGTATAGTGTGTATTCTTTGTTGGAGATGTTTAAATTTAAAAAAAAAAACGATTGAATCATATGTCCTCTGGGAGACCACCTCCCGTGACCAAGTAGACAAACTTAAAAAGTGTTCTTAATTGTCTTTTTAAATACTTAAATAAAATCTGAAATGATGCTTTCTCAGAGCGTTTGAGAAAGAGCGTAAATAATATGAAGTCAAAATATTTTATTCATATAAACTTTTATCTCTCTTATGAACGTCATATGTATAATATTATTATCTGCATGAGCAACTAAACTACTTTGCTTTAATCCGCGAATGAAAACGAGAGAAAATCGGTGTAATGCTGCAACCCGAAAGCTACACTACCGAATCCGCCACCAAAGCACAGCACTACACTGACTTTCAAAAATATTATTAGTTTCGGTGAGTTTTTTGTCACCCCCCGGCTAATCGATTTGTTAATTGACATAAAGTCAAAGTTCTCTTTTTATTGTACAGTTTGACAATTAAGCAAAACATAGAAAGATAAAGTAAGTCATTAACTTACTATATAATGTAACTTTAGCCAAAATACAGTTTAATTTCTTAGGTATTAATACTTTTGTTGGACAATCGATATCGTCGTGGAATTCGTTATAGAAATTGCTATCTTTTGATCATTATGCAAAAATAATCTGGACAAGTGCAAGTTAGACACGCTCATTAAGGGTTCCGTACCATCACGTAAAGGTTTACCAGGTTCTTTTAAAATTTAGAATTTGCATAAGATATGAAATTTTATTTTGACAACGTCGTTTTGATATAACTACAAATTTACGGTTTTCGGATTTTTCCTACACTTCAAGATGTACCACCTTTTTCCAAATTTCATGATTCTAGGTCAACAAGATGTACCCTATGGGTTTTGATTTCCTTTTCTAATACAGATAATACGACATAAATAACTATATTATCTTTTGATTACGTTTACTTAGAGGGTTGATTTTTTTTTCACAACTACAAAAAATTACAGGCCTATGTAATTATTTGGTATTAATTTCAACTCTATAGGCAACCCAAAATGAGTTTTGGCCTCCGACAAGATTTCGCGCCACTTGTGTCGGTCTTGCACTGTCTCTTGCCAGTTTACAGCTTGAAGATCGCTAATATATTTTAGGTGTATACTAAATTACTGAATAAATTGCTATCTAAGGTTTTAAATCTAATGTTTTATATAAAATAAGTCATAAAAAATATTATACATTTCATAAAACAGTTTTCTTACTACCAGACTCGGTTTGGTTTACTTCAGACAAAGTGGCAAAGCAAAGTGAGATTACACGTTACTTTTAAATTGCTTTCCATTACAATTTGTAGAACGTGATTCGCCCCCGTTATCACTCTTCTCATAGTTTACTTGCGGAGAGTAAAGCACGACTGTCATCGCAACCGTGACAAAATATGTAAAGAAGGAGATAGAAAGTATAGGGGTTGTCGCAATTTTACGCGGACAAAGTCGAGGAAAACAGCTAATTATGTACATATGTAAAAATTTTTGGCCTTTTCTGATATGCTAACAATACTATGTTAAGAAGGATAGACAGATTAGAGATATAAATATAATAAATATATACAGGACCATATGACACACGAACGTCTGTTCCTAAGGTAGACAACTTAATGCCTGTGTTATAGGTAACAGCCGCCTGTTATACACAACATGTAAACAAATTAAATATTTTGTGCCACCTATATAAATTCATGTTATATAGGTTTTATAGGGATGCTAGAAAAGGCGAAATTTGATCGAGATCTTAAGCGCATACTCTGTGACGCTGCTATTAGGGTTTAGAGCTCCGCGCAAAAAAAGAAATACTCTCAAAACCAAACAAAATCATTGATTTCAGCGCGGTCCACTGTGTAACGAATTAACCAGATCTGGAGATCCATAACTAAACTTTATCCGTTCGCAGAGAGTTAGTTAATAAGCTTTCTGGCAGATCTCAAACGCGGCGGTATTGCTTGTGATGGTGTTATCCAGAAAATTGCTTTAGCTACGCTTGCCTTTCCAATTAGTTTACACCGTTTGTGTTTACACCAAAGCAAAGGTCGGTAACCTTCTGACAAAGAAGGGCCACATTGTCAAATAATTCGATGCAAGCGGGCCCACACTCTTATAATAATTATTTGGAAATAGGTATCTAGTTATTAGGGGAGTTCGTGGACAATACGTACATTTGAGTCGACAAGTTAAGTAGCTCTTGCTGCGACCGCGTAATAGATTGGCGACCCATTCTAATATGGGTTTATATTTCATATCCAACCTCCTCCGTGTTTCGTAAGGCGCATAAAACAGTGGGACCAGCAATCTTAACCTGTCTTAACATTATTTATTAGATTACGTGTGCGATAGCGTATTTTTTATAAATATAGCGATTACGGTTTTAAAAGATAAAAAGAAATTACGACATAAATCATTAGTAAGAAACGAATGTTTTTAGAAAAACTACGATATCTGGTAAAGGGGAGAATATAGTCGCACCAATAGTGTATGAGAATAAGTTTTACGTTGCGAGTTTATTTGAGAAAAAACAAAACAGAAATAATTTATAGTTGTACCTATGCCTTGTATTTTTATTACGTCATATTTAAAACCGCGTTTCATCTTATTTGGTTTAAAAAGGACATTTTAATAGATAGCTCACTGATCTGGCCGCAAACAATCGTATCTTTATTCAAAAGAATTGTTATTGAATTGCCGACGCCACTCTCATTCGGTTTTCGTATTGAGAGGTAGAGTATCCAAGATAATGTAGGAAAACGAAACGAAACGAAAACGAATTAAAAATGTTGAATATAAAATATTCATCTTCGTGAAAATCTTCTGTGAAGCTGAGAGCCATCTATGTAGTTACAAGAAATGAGCTTTAAACAAAATCATCGTGTTTATCGAGATAAAGCGCTAACAAAATCAGACAACAATTCACGTGTGCGATTACATATTTTTTTGCTTAAAAGCCAGTTAACAAAACGCTGCGAGGGCAATTTATTTCTACTTATAGGCAGCGAGTCAAGAAAGCGGGGCCCTCGGCAAATCTTTAGTGTGAAAGCAAAATCTGATCTAAGGAAGCCGCCAGCCGCCGAGCAACGAGTTCTTGCATTAATTTATACAGAGTAGCAAAACTGCAGATGCTGTCATTACATTGTTATTTGTATCAGCATAAAGTATCGTTAAGAATCAATGCTGAATATTCGGTAATTATGCAGAGTGGTTACTTTTACCAAAAAAGTGCACTTTTTATTTTTGTTTAATAATAATTAATTGACTAATTTCGTATAAAGAAGACCAGCCTTCCGTAATACGGTGATTCTTTTGTCCTTTTTAATTTTATAACTTAAAAACAAGGAAATAAATTAAATAAATAATACCCAACAAATTAAATATCGGTTTTGTACAAAGTGACGTAATAAAATGAATTAAATAAATAAATTCTTGGATACCTGATTATACTCATTTTAATAAAAAAGTTCTTTCCGCGAAGAAGTAAGATAGTAAAGTAATCTTATCTTTAAATAGATTTTTTTAAATATTAGACTCAATTCCACACAGTGTCCTATTTAATATTTAGATGTAAAATATTAGAGAGACTCTAAGTTCGTCCGCGTAAAATGTAAGCTCCTCTTAATCCGACCAAATCAAAACATCCTTTCTGATGAAGATGTCAACTAACTTTAGACTACCGCCTTGCCAAATTTCATCATCGTACGTCCCACGGTTTTCGAAATTTCGTGTTAAATGACCTTTCGCTTTTTATAGATTCGTAAGATTTTAATTTATTAATAAATATTTATATACAAAAAAGTTTTGCGTTATAATCCTAAATGGAAATCTTGATTAATGACACTTATTTATCATATCTTATAATAAAATTTAAATTTCAGTCGTAAATCATATACCATTATTTTATAATGAAATATTATGTAATAGTGTTTTTTTAATCATTATTATAATTCATCATGTCATCTCTCATCTTCATCTCTTCAGACACATTATGTGGTCTCCAAAGCACTGTCTGGAATAACTGATAATTCTTGGAAAAATTGCCGGCAAAGGTGCCCAGGGGAGAGCGTCAACACGTTGGTCCGACATCATTGTAGGAGGTCTTGAATAAGAAGGCTGCTCGTCTACTAAATGTTTATTTATTATGGGTACACTAGTGTTCATACCCTAGTCACAATAGGGATGCGACTTATGGAGTAATTAATGCCGAGCGCGGAGTACGGGATTCAGGACGTAGGATGCCGTGAAAGTGTGACGTCACTGGTGAGCATGCCTATCGTGGCCACCACCGTAGATCCGCGCCTGACGAGAACAGAGATTCAGAGCACAGTGGGTACGTGTGAGAGATTAATCTATATTATATATTAATATTCTGTTGTAATATTTCACGACCTTATTTCTTTTTACAACCTCCGTAATGTCTGATGCGAGCGCACGCGCACGGCTTCAACAGCCGGCGAGCCCATCCGATTTACTTCATCTGGCTATGGTTCCTATCATAAGGATATCGGCATTCATAATGACTTAAGACAGATCAATATCCTTACTAATCCATTGCTCAATGGATTGTCAGTAGATTCGAGAGTGAAGAACCCTTGTAAGTTTCCTTTATGGCCACTACCTGAATGACGTACATAAAAAACAACTTAATAAAGTTTGTTTACCAGTCAAATTGAATAAAGATTTGAACATCGTCAATTTTAATGGCGAGACATTTATAAATGTTTTTGATCTGTCAGAAACGTAATTTAAATGCCGAGATTATCTGCTGAGAATATTATTTTTATTTTTTATTTTATTTTACTTTACTACGGAGACAATCGGAGCAACAAATTTTATAACAATAATGAAACACAGTGTTATCCATTAATATGTCTCCACATATAGTGGACCACGCGTTGCCGACCGCTGAATTTATACGTGACTAAAACCGAATATATTAAAGAAGCATCACAAATTAACATAGATGCATAAAGATAAGTTACTTTCGTCCATTGCGTGTTTTCTTTATCTAGTCGATTGAAATGTTACATTATTGTAGGATTGGCCTGCGTTTGTTAGAGGTAACAATTTTATTTTTGACATATCAAGGGGCGTCGGTTTAAAGTTGAATTCAAGTTTATAGGATTGCAACCCTTGTCCCACGGCAGGCATCTTGGCATAAGTATTAATGTTTTTTTAATTTAATTATCAATAATTTAAAAGATCGTCATAAAAAAAGATGAAAAAAAAAGATGTTTCGAAAAATTTGTTTTTAATGAATAAAAATCATTCTCAAATGTTCATGGAATTACACTTTAATTTTTGGTTTTACGACTAAAAGTTACTTGACAAAAGTTGTAGATAATGTTATTTGCAACAAAAATGTTAAGTAATTTTATTATGACATCTTTAGTTCGGCAGAAAAACCCTTAAAAACATTTCAACCCCTTATTTCAGAATGTTTTTTTTACTGCTTTAAACTGAACCCCCTTGACATCTAAAAAATAAAATTGCGTCCTCTAACAAATGAAATCACAAATATAACTTTTCTATCATTTAACAGAGTACCCATCAACGGTGACTGTAGACAATTGTCATCTCATGACGATGCTTCATACGTTTTTTAAAAGCGTGCAATGATTGCGACTGATGGTTCATTTTGTTATTAAAACAAATAATTAAAGTATTTTGTTATTTTTTATAGTTGCAGTCTTTGGTTGGGTGTAGAAATTGGACTACTAGGTACTTATAAACCTATTTTTATAAACATTTTTCTTAATTATAAAAAAAAATGAATGTTATTTCAACGTAAAAAAGTTCACTAATTTGAATTCTTTAAATACGTACGTCAGTTTATAAAATAGATGAAACAGAATGTTTCTTATTTTACTTCTATGTAGTGTGTTTTGGTCATTTTTAGAATTCATGCTTTACAATTTTTAATTTATTTACTTAAAAAAAAAAGTTTATAAAATATCTTAGATATTAAAACAATATTAGTACGTACATAATAGTCGGGTATAGCGTTATACGGAATAGAGCGCTTTGAATTTCCTCAAGAAAAAGCATATTGCACATGACATGGTGATAACGGACACATGACGAGCGATCGTCAACGGCCATAATAGATACAGTCCAGTTAACTGTACTCCGTAAACACATAAGTGGTCATGAAGCGGCGTAATAATATTGCAAATGTGGGAATACGTTTGGACCGCGTGCGTACTGTACGAGCAGTTACGATTAGTCCTAAAGCAGACGGGTCGGGCTAGGATAGGTGACGTGTGCATATGTGCAAGAAGGTTGACCGGTTTTAACCATCGCAAATATGCCGTGCAGAACTGTGCGCCCGTTGTTTGAGAGATTTAACAAGACGATATAAAAGAACACGAAGTTGTGTACAGGCCGAGCAACTATTGCGTTAAATCAAATTATAGTGCACGACTTATGCCTGACAAACTTCATCTAGTTTTCGATACTAATTGATTCTTGCCAACGATATTTCGATTCGAATATAAGCGAAACAATTTTAATGAAACAATAATGTTTCAGGCGATTTCCGTACGGGTCGCGCTATAAACATGCGTCGTGTCATCCCGTACATCGCGTCGCACTTCCGCAAGGACCGCATCTGGTTACGACGCACCAAGCCCGCCACACGCGAATACAAGATCGCCATCGCTATCGACGACTCCAGTTCCATGGCTGACAACAGGAGCAAGGAATTGGCTTTCGAAAGTTTAGCCCTTGTGTCCCAGGTAAGTTTAGAGCAGCATTCAAAAACAAACCGGCCAGGGAAATATCCTCTATTGTAAAAACTTTTACTTATCATTATGGCCTCTTCATTTCATTTTCTCTTGTTCTGAACAATAAAATAGAAACAGTTCAAGTTAAAACTCTTTTTTAATAACCTAGATTGTCCCAATTTGTGGTGGCGAGACGACTTGGACGCCTTTGCGGGAAAGAAATGGATTCAAGTGGGTCAGAAAAGGAAGGTGTGGTTGAAAAAGGGGAAGGCCTTTTTTGCCCAGCAGTGGAACAGTATAAGCTAATTAAAAAAAATCTAGTGCTTACTTAATCGTTGGAATACGACGACATAGAAAAGCTTTTTTTTTAATTGTAATCATAATATGATATACAATCACACAAAGAAATGAACATTTTTCACACACACACCCACACACATCTATGTGACTGGCTTCCGCAGCATAGTTCTGTTGGTGCAGTAGTAAGGACAATATTATGTATATTCCTTTATCGATGTACGTCTAAACCAGGTATGACCAGATTTTCTTAAACTTCCATTTAGTCGCGTCATCTTGTTAGTGGGTAACCAGGAATGTCGACTGTCTGGGGCCACTCAATGTGTGCTTTTGCCCAACTACCCAGGTGTATTCGAATGACATGGCAATATTAGACATTCGTAAAGTAAATCTATAATAGTTTTTAAATAATATTGTATGAATAATAAGATAAATGCTCAACGGTATAAGATAAACCCCGCCGCCGTTGGAGTATTGTCGCACCCAATTCTAATACAAGTGTTGCATTTAAGCTTAGTAGGAGGGGAAACAATGTATTCCTAATATTCTTTAAGAAATACATTATTTCAA
The DNA here is from genome assembly GCA_024363005.1 of Charaxes varanes. Classification (NCBI taxonomy): domain Eukaryota; kingdom Metazoa; phylum Arthropoda; class Insecta; order Lepidoptera; family Nymphalidae; genus Charaxes; species Charaxes varanes. The sequence continues at coordinate 934,161 of JANCMC010013376.1, forward strand.
AAGACACTTTTTTGAATTAAATATTATTTGAATTTGAAAATAGTATTTTATGAGACTGGCCCGTTGGCGCAGTGATCAGTGACCCTGCCTTCTGCTCCGGGGTCATGGGTTCGATTCCCACCTCGAGTCTGGGTGTGTTATCCATATGTATTTATTTACATATTTCTAAAAAACAAAAATATTTGTGTATAACAGGCGCCTGTTACCTCTGACACAGGCATTAAGTTGTCTACCTTAGGAACAGACGTCCATGTATCATATTATAGTCCTGTATATATTTATTTATTTATATTTATTATATTTATGAGATATATCCTATTATTAGTATGGTGTTAGTACAATGGTCGGTGCGGCATTGTTGTAAGGTGGCCGATATACCATATCTAGTGCAAGATCTGGGATCTAACTTTGATCTATTATATGAAAACATACGGGATTAAATTACACATTTTCGTCTCATAATAAATAGTCTCTTAATATAATCCGTAGTTTTAATTTAGTTTAATAGTGTTGCACAGTGGGGAAGAAAGACTTATAGGAGAGTGGGATATACATCGTTGTTCCTTTACAAGTATACGGATATATATTATAACTCTATCCGTCTATACTCCTGTATCCGCATCCCTGCAGACGATCCTCTATAGCACAATGTTCTCGACGACAAAGACAAGAATCCCTAATTATGGTCAGTTTATTTGATTTGGCACTGAAGGTGGAGGTTTAGGACTACATATGAGAATTCCTCAAAAAAAATGGCTTAAAGACAATATTGAGACGAATTTCTTAGCATTCCATGGATTCATTGTGTGGATGCCGGGTCCATCGCGTTGCAGAGGAAGGAAGGTCAGTGCCCTCTGACTTGCGACACTCGTGTAGATATTTCATGCAACAGTTATATTATCTTTTTGTACATTATATTGTACATTATAGAGCTGATACATAAAAAATATTACATTTATTTTAATGTAATATTTTTTATGTATCAGCTCTTTAACGAAATTCTTAGACGCATCGCAAATATTAATCAAAGTATGTGGGTATTTGAATACAAATCTTATGCAATAAACCTTGCAGTCTTCTATATGCTACGTATGTTCCCTTACCAGCGAATCATAACAGGCTTAAGAAAGCTATCTATTCATAGTTAATAACTAAGGTAGTAGAGTTTTACCTTATTATTATTCATAACTTAGGTTACTTATTTATTACATTCTATATCCTATAATATTATTCCCGTTCCCGTTCTCGTTCCGTTCCCGTTTCGGGTCATTCCGTTCTGTTCCAATTCCCGTTCCGTTCTTTCCTCTTCATTCCGTTCATTTTGGAATGAATTTTGGAAACTCATTTTTATTTTTTATAAAAGGAGAACGTAAAGGCAACCTTTCTTACTTAGATTACAACTACGTAATCCTGTATCGTGGGTAAATAGAAGTCCGTGTGTACACTTTCATGTTCACATAAACTCTTCAACTTAAGGTGCAACGCAATTACTAATTCATGAAAGCTGTAACATTATGGACCTTGCGATCAGCTCCTGAACATAACTTGGGTTGTAGTTTGTGCTATAAAATAAAAGTTTGCGTGTACAATTCACACACTGTAAAAGTGAAACTTCAGCAAAATAGTATACAGATAATGAATTAACTAACGAATTTCTGTACGCAAAATTCACAAAAATGACGCAAGACTACTAAAGCCCGAACAAAGAGGAAACGAAGATTGGAATAGGAAACCCTATATAGTTATATTTTGTCTCACTCTCACACAGGCTAAATCCTATTTATGGATATGTTTTCTCTTTCTGGTGTAGCTATTTCGTTTCATTGAATTTTTTCACCACAACTATGTTAAAGAAGTTTCACTATAAAATATCTACAATGAGTATAAATACTTATTAATAATTTATTTATTTTACATTTTTTATCTATTAGAACACCAACAAGCAGCTCAATAATAAATATACAATAAGGAAAACAATACAAAGAGGGAAAATAATAATTGGCAGCTGTTTTACAGGTGGACAATGATTAGGTAAAAAAAATGGTAACATCATAATAAATATTAAAATAGTCATAGTAAGAATAAATAAAATTGCTTAATACATTTATAGTTAAACATAAACGAAATTAAGAAGTAAAAATGTTATCGTCAATCAAATATAAGTTATGAGTAAAAAAGTAAAAAAAATAAATGAAAGTAATAAAGATCAAATTACATAATAAATTAGAGTTAAAATTCCTTTTGCAATTCACAAAACAGTGCTTATTATTGATGATAACTAAAATTATTACATCACCAATTCGATTACACAAAACAGTCAATATACCAGTATTATAAGATTTAATCTTCTAATAATAGATGACTAAACAATAAGAAACTAAACCTAAACCATCTCAACCTAAAATAATTCTAATAATATTATGACTAATAATTAATAAAATTATTGAAAAAACAAATAATAAATCTAAGATAATAAATCGTTCTAAATTTAACTCAGAGCTTATATATCTTTTTCTATATATAATTACTGAAGAAGAAATTAATAATTAATAAAAACTCATATTAAATCTTGCATAAGTAAATTTAAATTTGAATCTGAAGATACTCACAGTCAACCTTGGTATTAATAAAGGAATCAAACAATTTAAACTAAGTTACTAGCTGTGACAGCAGTTGGTTGATTTAATGTCATTATAGTTCCAAATTGAATTATTTTGAACTCCATAAATCACTTTTGATAGTCATTCCGATAATCTACCTGAATTCCACTTACCAGTCCAGTCTTTTCCAAAATCCTTCACTATAGAGAACCACAGACATCCGGACGTCCAAGAAAATACTTTTTAAATCAGCTTCAAGAATTTACTGATGATACTGAACTAAAATATTAACATGGCCCTCTGGTGTTGCAGTTGTCCATGGGCGTCAGTAGTCACTTGGGTGAAAGCCGACTGCTCGTTTGTCCCTTATTATATATATAAAAAAAAGCAAAGCAACGTGGAGCATTCCATTTGATATACTAATATATATACCGAATAAAACGCTAAACTCATAATAATACTTGTATATATGATTGACTAACACATACATGACTAATTCTTATGCGTGTATAATTAGTGGACTTAATCTATATACCTAACTCGAAATCTCGAAAACCGCGGGACTTACAATGATGAAATTTGGCAATGAAGTAGTTTACAGTTCGTAGACATCCGTCAACGAAGACTTTTTTGATAGGGCTAGATTAAAGATGTCTAAACGCTCTCGCAATTTTGCGCAGACAAAGTCGAGGGAAACAGCTAGTAATTTTAATCGTAATTGAGTTGTCTATAATTATATAAGTTAATAAATATAATTCGTAAATTATAGAACGAGTATATAATGTCTACTCTCTTAACATTTAACACTCCATTTCGACGCTTAACGCCACCATAAATGGCACGTCGGCCCTGAAGCTGTTTCATCCCAAAGGTGCTATTCGGGATACCCTAAACGGAACAAATGTTCAAAAAGACCCTTAGGAAACTAATAACAATTAAACAATAAAATTTTATATCGTGACATACAAGAAAATCGCGCGCAAGAGAAAACGTGTTTTTAATTTTTGTAAGTACCCCGTGCGTCATAAAACAATACTGTATCGTGTTGTGTTATGGTTGACATTCGGTTGTCTTTATCTTAAATTGGTATACAGCATAAAATTCGGCCTTCGCAGTTTGTTTCCGAGTTCTGTAACATTTAACTGCGTAGTACATGTTAGGCTTGCGGCATATGTCGTCGAAATTGCATTGTAATCGGGTTATAAGAATTATAAAAATTAAAATACCCTGAAGATCTTCTACACTATAGAGACAACGAGAATAGACTTAAAAATCATACTTTCGTGTATGATATCAAGGGATAGCCAAAAAAGTCTTAAACCCAAACATCAAATTGTTTATAAAAATAGACATAACTTTGCTAAAAGATACTTTGCTCTATTTATTTATTTAGATTACTTTTATTTTTACTTTTTTTTTGTGTTTTTTGGTTTAAGTTTTTCATAAAAACATTTTCTCTTCCTGCCACTCTTCAAAATTTTTATATTTTTAAGTATCTATTGCACCAAAAAAATAATATACCATTATGTTATCTCTTTCTAATAGTACATTATGTCTTCCATTTTAAAAAGGTCGTCACGTGTGACTCATTTGAAGCTTTACTGTATGTTATCTTTGAAATGTTTCACAGCTGCCGATGTGGAGCCCCCTTTTTTTGGATTGGAGGGCCCTTCGAGGCGGGTGAGGTCAGCCGCCGTGGAGATGTTATTGTGCCAACATGCTCACGACCACATGAGATCGCCCCTTAAGAATTCAATATTATCAGTCATCACCTTTTTTAGGATTCCGTAAAAGGTTCTTAAGCATCTTTGGCGCTTAACTGATTTTTTTTTCCTGACACACAACAGGAAAATAGTCAGGCAAACACTTTCAAATCGATTTTTGAAAACGTTAACGTATAAAAAACATTCTGGACTCATACAGTCATTAAGAAAACTTTTTTTTTCATTCTCGTTATTTTAAATATTTAAAATATTGCTTAGAGGATATATAAGGATTCGACAGTATGTCTGTACATGTTTTAGAATTAACAATTCATTAATTCGATCACACAAAATATCAAGTTGGGTGCAACATAGCGCAGCGTTGCCGCTTCCCAGTGGATCGCGAAGCTCACTGCGAGCATTCTCATATATCTATCGTAAATTACCATAATAGGGTTGGAGCAATCCCCTGCGCTTTGCATTGATTTCCAATAATGGTATCATGTATATAGCTTAATGTATTTGGGGAATATCGACTGCGAAGCGTTATGTTTATTGGAATACAACTTACTAATAGTAAGTATTATTTGAATTAGAATAGATCCTATTACAACCGTCGATCGAAACCCATAACCATATGATTTGCAAGGTTATTCCTGCCTCGCAAATGTTTATGGTATCATTTCTTAGCTCCGGTGCTTACTCGTTTGTTAAAACTTACCTTCATCTGAGTGAATGCCGACGGCCTTAGACAACTGCTGTTTCAGAAGGCTCGCAGAAGCGTTGCTGGCCCTCAAATTGCTCTAACTGGCTCTTTTCTTTCAAAAAATTTTTTTAAGAAGTCGTGAGTTTTAGCTAGTATCCAATATCTATATATATTAGAACGAAAGGTCACCTAACACGAAATCTCGAAAATCGCTGGACGTATCAGGTTAAAATTTGGCAAGAAGGTAGTTTGTAGTTACCATACATCCGCTAAGAAAGGATATAAGAGCAAAATTAAGAGGCTCTCGCGATTTTACGCAGATGGAGTCGTGGAAAAAAGCTAGTATTATAGTATAGTTATCCTTTTGAGAGCAACTTTATACTCCATTACGTCCTAGTAGAGTAAACCAAAAAAAGATTCTATCATATCACGGTGAATTCATTTTTTTTATGTTACAAACGAGCAGACAGCAGGCACCTTAGTGCCTACCGACGCTCATGGACATCTGCACGACCAAAAGGCTAGCAGATGCGTTGCCGGCCTTTGAGAAATGAGTATGCTCTTTTCTTTAAGGTCCCATATATATGTATATGTTTATAATATTCATTTAGAGAGATTGGTTTTAAACGCTTAAAAAAAAGTTATACATAAAGGCACAGTCAGTTTTATTTCTTCGAACATCTCCAATGTTGTTTATTTTAATAGATGGTGCTTACTGCTTTGCTAAATTACATCCTCTTACATACATATATAGGTTTTTTATAATCACCAAGAATTTTCAATGGCTTCATTTTAATTCTTCAATCAATGGCTATATTATTAAAATTAAAAATGGATGATGATGTAAGATGGAGATAATGCAAGATTCTATTCTATCCTAAAATACCTATTTAATTTTATCGGCTCACTATATTTTAGCATTAGTATGCTCGTTCGTTGTGATAAAGTACATAAATATATTACTGTTTATATAAATAAATAAGTAATAAATAAATACATACAAGACTATATGACACACGGACGTATGTTCCTAAGGTAGACAACTTAATGCCTGTGTTATAGGTAACAGACGCCATTAAGAACTTTTCAAAGCACTCAAACAATAGGCCAGTACTAGTTCCACAACTGTATTAAGGAAATATCTGAACAGAAGTATATTTCCTTTCGTTATTTACTTCTCTGTAGCTAATAGAGTTATTGCAGTCATCAACAAATTTGTGTTTGTTAGTGTGTATGTACGTAAAAATTTTGTAAAGTGTGTGTAAATTATCTATGTGTGTATCAGACTGAGTGTGTTCAATGTGTGTGTGCGTGCGTGCGTTGTGCGTGTGTGTAAATTAGTGTCTTTACATTATTGAACTTGTCTTTAACATTTTCAAATAAGGCAAGTCCATATTTCCAATAGGTTTACATCCATCACGGCTTGGATGATAAGTAGAATCCTACGATACTCGTATTTTAAATGGTGTTCGTATCGAACGTGAAATATCCATTAACGGCCAAGTAATTATTTGATGGATAGCAGATTCCAATGGGTACTCAATAGGAAACGTCAAATATGCCTAGTTATTAGCCTAATTAAAACCCATCAGAAGATCCTTAAGGCGAATACACATTAGCTATTCATGTTTCAATAAAATTTAAAAATATATATTGCCAATACTTAAGTATTTTGTATTTAGAACAACTTATAGAATTACGTACAACACTTTGGCATTTACTCTTAAGAAGGCCCCTTTCCGGGCGAGAACCTCTGTCTCTTCCCTCCCCCCAACTACCGGTGACGCTGTCGAGGCCGATAGGGCCAACACCAGAAATCAAACAAAAAAAAACCGAAGGTAAATCATTATAAACCCTCGATGGGAAAATCTTTCCAGCCCAGTGGTTAATTATATTCACTGGACTATTAAAATGAATGAGCTTGAAAGGCAAACTTGGATTTATTTATATTATAGCATTTTAAAGTTGCCTTTGAATGGTGTCATAAAAAAAAATATTCAAATTATTCACGCAAGCGCATTAAATAGAATCGAAAAAAAAACTGGATGAATGAAAAATACACTAAAATAATAACAGACGGCCTGAATAACAGACGGCCGAGGGTCAAAAATAAAATTCAAGATATTTAAAACATCGTCGCTGTTGTTATACTTTCAAATCTTTATTTATTTGAATCTGATAAAAGCGTTGACGTCAATAGATTTAAACATTTTGCCCGAAAAAACTACGATAATGTATTCTCGCAGTGAACAAACAGCTATAAGGAAAAACTATCTACAGACACGAGTATATATACAACTAGCTGTACCCCGCGACTCTGTCCGCGTGGGCCACTCCTATCACGTAACTGTTTAAAAAATAGTTTTTATATATCTTTATTCGGTATATGTTTCTCAAATCAAATAATTTTATTTGTTAGTCTTAAAATCTGAAGACAAAGATTAAATACACTATAACCTGCCAAATTAAGCATACAGAATTCATAAAATCTTCATATCCCTAAATTATTTAAAAAAAAATGGCTAAGACGTTTCAAGATACGCATAGAAGGATTCCGTATCTGATACGCTATAAACATATTTGTTAAATAACTTGAAAAGTTGTTGTCCAATTTCGTTCAAAATAATTTTCCTGATGACTTTTTAGCATATTCTATCAACATGAAAATTTCAAGTCTAATAGTTCAGAAGTGCTAGAGGGAGGATCACCTTAAGGGCAGACAGTCGGACGGACGGACAGAGCGAAATTATAAGGGTTCCCTGAAGTACTACGGAACCCTAAAACATAAGCTATACAATTTTCGTCTCCATTATAAAATAATTGTCAAATATGTTCAAATAAGATAAAATAAAACTTATATCATAGGATAATAGGATGTAGTAAATAGCAAGTAACCTAACGTTCGGCCAGGTCGATTTCGGCCGGGTCCGCTACTTATGTTATAATTCAGAAACATAATGACTTTTGCGGCCTGTAACGAGGTTAGTGTGGTTTATTTATGGCTCGAGATGTTTGAGCATATCGACCTTCGCTCCCACCTTTCATTCCTCGCCGAAAAAGCCTCTCACCTTGGTGTGCCTTTCCCACACAACTTTTGAAGTTATTTAACAAATACGTTTATAGCGTGTCATAAAAAAAATTGCGTATCAGATACGGAACCCTTCCATATAAGCGTGTCTTGACACACTCTTGGCCATTTTTTTTTCTTATGATCTTAATTAAGAAGAATAAAAGAATCACGTTCTACGAAGCATGAAGTTAACCGGTAATAACATAGCATTTGTTTATCTGAAGATAATATCTTTCAACACGACTCCATATAAGCCGTCAATTATTGAGGCAATCGTGTTATTTTATTGTTTATTGTAAAAACCATAAAGAGGGCTTCGTGACATTTGTATAACACTGTAGCATCCGTTTTCTCCTAAATATTCCGTTAGCGAATAAACTTTCGCATTATTGGATTCAATGACATAATAAGTTAGAGAATTAAGAAAAAAATTAATTAAGATTCAAAATTTTTCCTGCCGACAAACAGATGTTCCATGTAAATAAGAAAAAAATAACAGGTAAATGGACGTATTTGCAATCTAAGCTTAAGATAATGTTATAATCATATCAAGGATGTATTTCAAAACGAAATAATGTCAGTGTGTTGAAACAGATTTTGGAAAGTATTAATATTATGTTTATAAGAACACCTTCACAATTAATGCATTATTTTAGAAGAAACTTAGTTAGCATAAAAAAGGTCATAACGAGCCAACCTTAAAATATAGTCATATGCTGTCGCGGAAATGTATTTAGAACCTTTAAAGGGGAACATTTATGTCATACATGATTTTTACAAAACTTTAACCACTTACGCAGCGCACGCGGAGTAAGCTCTCAAAAGAAAAAAAAAAACGATTTTGTAACATAATTCATTAATGTTCCGCTCCTATTGGTCTTAGCGTCGTAGGCTGAGAAGGTTGGAGCCTATAGTGGCAGATTTTGGCGGCAGATTTGGACCATGAATTTTTTTTTTGTTTTAAAAAAATACTTTATATACACGGAAAAAGAAGTCTTTAATATTTAAAAAAAATACGATATCGGGTATCACGACAACTGTCACGTCGATTATAGCGTGGTGTTTTTATATTAAAATTATGGGCATAGTCTAGTAAAGTAATGTTTCCTTTAAACATTCTCATAAAGTTCGATTTTGTTTTCGTCTTTATATTTTATGTTATTGAACGTATTACTATCATCACCAATCACTATGGTGATGAAGCCGATTGTTGTTCATAGACTGTAATTATTCAAGCGTTTTCTTTTATAAATCGGTATAAAGTGTCAAATGTCGTAATATAAAAATTTTGTTTATACAGCTTTAAATAAGGCCCCAAAACGTTATAGATAGTATATACATAGTACAAGGTCGACGACCAAGGATGCCAAATTAGACACAAATGTAAGAGGACACGTGTAAATATTTGTTATTTATGTACAGCGTATGTATTGTAATTTAAATTACTGTAATTACTCTTCTTACGGCTTCCAGATTTAAAGATCATACCATTTTTACTGTCATTTCCAACCATAGTTGACCAGACGTAACTCTGCCGAAACATCGAGTTAAAAGGTAAGGCCTAGATTTGATTTAGAAGACTAATAAATCATAACAGTTAGCGTAAAATTTGACAATTTAGTTTATTGCATACCTAAAAGGCATTGTTTATTTATTTTACTTAAAGTTATTAGGTGTTTTTAACGACCTACGATGACGAATTTCGAATCAATGTGCCTATATTTTTTTCATAGAAACATTTAATATAAATATAATAGAACGATCTCATTAAAGCCTCATATTTCATAGTCATAATAATTATACATTCGTATTGGTTATTATTGATGAAATTTCCTTATTTATAATAGTTAAGTATAATATTTTTGTACAAAGTTTGATAAATGTTTTGTTATTTCTAAGTTTATACGAGTCGCAAAATGCTTCCTTAATAGGTAATTTTTTGCCCCATTACAATATGGCGTCTGTTGGTGATATAATATAAACAATACAAAGTTATTTAAATACCAAAAAATACTAGTCCATGTCAAAGGCACTTAAAATAAAAATTACTAGTCAAAACGGTTTCAGTACTTATATCTATATATTTACAAAAAAAAACCTTTTAATTCGATAGAAATGAAACAATTTCTTCGACCATAGGTTAAAAAAAAGCGCTGTGTGAGAAGTCCTGTATCTTTTAATTTTAGTATTGTAAAACACGCTGTCAGTCATATCTTAAAAATAAGCTTGTTTATATAAATGTCATAAAAGTGTTCATTGTTTATTTATTAAGAGGGAAATGAACTAGTTGCAATAATAACATAGAAAGTCCCAAGTTCTTGTAATGTTTTTTGTATAATATTTATGTGTTTTTATAACGGAACTTGATACAATAACGTAGGAATAGAAAATATTTATTTGTTATAAGTATGTACAAATTAAGCGCCAAAGAAATATGTAAGTCCCCATTCGCACGAGAGTTAAAAAAGCGTTGCGTTAAATTTCGGCGTTGGTGCTTTTTAAGCGTCTTTTATTTGAAAATATGCCATATATGTATGACTGCAGCGTTGAAAATAGAACGTTACTCGATAAAAAAGCGTTGCGTTATAAAAGCGCTGTCGTGTGAACATAAACCTGGTTATCCACAACGCACATTTGAACGCTTTTTTAACGCGGGGTAAAAAAGCTCTCGTGCAAATGAGGGCTAAGAGAATTATCGCCAAAGAAAAAAGTAGAGAATGTGTGTGTTTTTGTTTCTTTATTAGTATTTAAACAGCTCATGTTTCTTTTAAACGACCTAGTAATTAAACATTAATATGATCTGATCTGATGATGACTGCGATCATTTTATATAGATTACAAGATTTGCGGGCAATATCACAATGATTTCAAGGTCATAAATGATGATTTATATTACATACATTAGATATTACAGCTAACAAAAAGTTAGCCAAAGAGAAATAGACAGTAAGTAGGCGAAAATATTCCAGAAGACATCGGTTCTCGGCTGTGAAATTATGAAATATGTTAAAACTATTGAACAATAATCAATAAAAAATCGTAACAATTATAATGTGTATTTAACTTTATAAAAACATTATACAAAACTTATTTGTCTTATTGCTAAATCTGTAATAAGCCTAAGGATTTTTTATTTTACCGCCCTGGATTCTAATGATTAATTAGCTTTAAACTAAGATGTAAAATCTATGTCAAAATCTCGTGCCAAATTGTATCCATGGAATTATAGATATTTTAAAGTCGTACGCCTCTTTATTTAAAATCCCTATTCTCGGCGTGATTTCGGTCGATAACGCACTATAGAAATCTACCTGCCCTTTTCTGGGAACTAAAAAAAAGATGTCTAGACGTCCTGCCTTTTGATGCATTTCTATTAAGGCGGTTTTTTTCGGTACTTTGACTGCATTCAATGCTCTAAAGCCAGATGCAGGTAGACGAACCTTTGGGCATCAACGAATTCAAACACTACCCAATTTAAGATTTGAAAGAAATCTTTACACCGATGTTAGAGATAGAATTTTGGGAGCCCTTTTTTTCTCGTCCAGGCCCCTAGCTAGCGTTTTCGAATGTTGAAATCGAAAAAAACATGGAATCAGGTATACGTGAGAGTGCTGCATTATTAGTATCGGGAATGCGGCTGTACAAGGTTTCGAAGGTATGTAACTGGTTTTTAGAAAACTAATGCGACAGTCGACAAGCTAATTTTCTACGTCACCGAATTGATCGTTAAACCTGCTTATTTTTATGGATGGAGTTTGATACAAGATCTACAAGTGTTTATATATGATACATTCCGAACTTTTAATTTAACATTTGGTAGAGCTTAGCAATGTTTATTATTCGTAACGTGAAGCAGCCAAACTTGGTTAGGATCTCTACTCTAGAGACTTACATAGTGTTTTGTTCCTACTTATGAGTGGGGTTGCCAGAACTATTTGAGAATAAGAAGGTAAGGGTCGGCAACTACAGAGTGGATAACCTAGACTAGTTACCAGCTTTTATAAAAGACGAAGGCGTCTTATCATCATGCAAGCCGTATGCAAGATTATTACCCTCTATTTATCTATCTATGAGCCTTTGATCGCCCACTGCTGGGCATAGACCTCCCTCTACTTCTGCCGTTCTACCCTATCTCTCGCAACCCGCATCCAACCACTTACATGAAAATAAATACCTGGAGTGACTGATTTTTTCAACGCCGTTAAATAAAGCTTGAACTGTATGCCATGCAACAAAACGTCATATAAAGACGTGAATAACGAATTGAAATAAGAAGGGCAGTGGTTTCGATATAAAGTTTGGCTAATCTGTTAGATATGAATTATTTATGTAAATACGTATTTTTAATTTTTCTTTTTAAAACAGTTAAATAAGCTCGGTATAAATTTATTATGATTAACATAAGAGGCGTCGTCCTAAGTAGGGGAATATGTAGAGAAGTCATGTATTATTTAAATAATGGTAAGCAGTCTCTTATCTAGTAAACAAAGATGGCCTTGTTATACCTAATTAACGTAATAATACGTGTGTATTTTTTTGGCAGTTAACTTAAAGTAACTTTTTTCTGTATAATATGAGGCTAATTAAAATAAATTTAATGACGTCAAATAAGAAACAGGCTGTTCAAAGTGTAAGAGAATATCTATAATAACATTGGTTTTCTTTTTGGAACCAGCTAAATCCTGCGGTACGACTTGGAGATCTTTAAGGAAATAACATATTATTGCACCCATGAGTCATCTCTACATAATACTCATATAAACCTAAGTTGCTCCCCGTTCTTGTACGCGTATATCTTTTAAACTACGCAACGTTTTTTAATGCGGTTTTCACCAATAAACAGTGTGATTCAAGAGGAAGGTTTATAAGTATAATACATGCATGTCTACATTGCAACCTTGAGAAGTCAAGGCGGGTCACTGGTCAAATAATATAGATATCTGTGTAGTCGTTAGTCATCAGTAGGATATCGCCAGGTGTGTTGTCTATCCATTTGCCCCTTGTTAGTAAATTAAATATAATGTGTTGACATATTTAACTAATTTATGCTACTAAAGAATCTCTTTTTGAAATCCTTGGATGTGTTAAAGCGCTATAGTGGTGACAATAAAATAAAAGAGATTCGAAGAATTGCTACGCATTTTAATAAATAATTGTTATAATCAGCAAATCTTCGCTGCAAGGCAAGGAGCTGTTTTACATCAGAAGAAACGGGGGAGACTGGCAGGAACAAAGGGAGCAGAGGCCCAGCTGTGGGCTATTAAGGGCTGGCAGTTGTAGTGGTGAAAAGAAAATACGTACAAAAGAATAGAGCTATTGTTTCACACGTGAGATGAAAACGTATCAAAAATACAATAAAATCTAGAGCACAGACAATAATATGTGTAGTTTATCTTAATGCGTAGATAGATGCAAACGAGCTGAAGAGAAAAAAAAAATATTAAAATGAGGAAGACGTGTTTAGCGTTCCGTGAGAATGCCGCCGAGTTATTAGTGCCCACCGCGGCGCATTCACATCACGAGATCCGTTAGTTATTGTTCTAAATACTCTCATGGCTAGTCTTAATCAGCGCACTAATTACAATTCACTTTCGCGCACATCTAAATGCAACAATGAGATGTAAAAAGTGGCCAAGAGCGTGTTAAGACACGCTTATACAGAATGGCTCCGTATCTCATACGCTATAAAGGTTGTTAAATAACTTCAAAATAATTCTATTAATGAGTTTTTAGCATGTTCTATCAATACGGAGAATTTCAAGTCTCTACATCTACTGGTTTAGAAATCCTATGGGAGCGACTACCTTGCCGGCGGACAGATGAACGGGCGGACAGACAGAGAGATTCTATAAGGATTTCTTGTAGTACTACGGAACCCTAAAAATGAATCAGGGCGGCATTGTCGCGGAATTTTCTTGGAGATTGTGTGAATTTGGTTGACAGCGCTTGCTGAATGGGCAGCATTGATGATTGTGGTAGTCGCTTCAGTCGCCACTTTAATAAACGTTGTTATGTATAATGTCTTTATATCTATTACTAGTTGCTACCCGCGACTTCGTCCGTATAAAATTGAATGAAAATTTTTAGCATGGTGATATATAGCTTATAGCCATTCTCGATAAATGGGCTATCTAAAATTGAAAGAACTTTTCAAATCGGACCAGTAGTTCTTGAGATTAGGGCGTTTAAGCAAATAAACAAACTCATCAGCTTTATATATTAGTATAGAGTTATAGGTAATATCTTTGCCTCTGATTCTTCTGTACGTGTGTATGCGCATGCGGCCCGCGAGCGACGCGTCGCCGACGACCGCTGTCTTAGATTTATATACGAGGACATGCAACTTAGATTGAAGTCCAGGATTATTACTATTATTTACCAACAATTGGGCTGGTCAACGTCTTCTGGGTTTGTTGGTTTACGAATAAAGTAAGAGGTGAAATATAAATGAAATGATTAGCTAGTTTTTATCCAAAAATATAATAAATGCTTTTAAACATTATAAAGATTTTAGGATCAGACTATCACAGACGAGGGAAAATTTTGACTTAAGCTCACGGTCAATTAATACATTAAAGTGAATATTTATTTTGTGATAAAGAATCATTCGGACCCCCTCAGGCGCGGATCAAGCCTTCATAAAAGGTGGTAGGCGCAGCAACCAGATTACCGACCGATTTTCGGCTAACAGAAGGACATTCCCTATTCATCATTCTGATTTCGCCCAATAAGACATGCAGGACTTGATTAGAAATTAAAGTCCTCGAAGTGGGAACTCCAGATGGCCATGAGGTCAAAAAATAAAAATGGTAAAGAATGCTCACGAACCGTATAACAGATAACGTTTGTAAGTTCGCCATGTACCGCCTAGTAGCTGTTGGTGTAGCGGTGAAACCTTGGGTGGAGGGCATGCCCATTATGCTCACCACGGTGGATCCGCGCCTGTACTCACTAGTGATTTTTACTAGTTTAGAACAATTATTTAACCTATGGTTAAAGACACATGCGATATATAGAAAAATTTGTATAACTTTTTGTAAATTTGTATTTATTTGTAATAAACCACGCCTTTGCTTTTAAGGTACTCGTATGTGAGTGTAACTTAAGAGCATCCTCAGCTCTTAAGTTACACTCTTCTTAAGCTCTTAGGTCACACATACTGCTCTGGCGTGCGATATATGATAAATTTGTTTGAAAAATTAAATAACAATACATTCCTTATCATCAAATTCGTAAAATTTATACGATAGCTGTTTCTAGCGACTTCGACTGAGTAAAATTAAACTTGCTAGAGACCTTAGACTATAAAAGAAGGTAGCTTCATGCTAAATTATATATTTGAACGTTACGCGGTTTTCGAGATTTCGTGTTAGGTGCGCTTTAGCTCTTATATATAGATAGATAAAGAATAAATTCCACAATTTATACATATTATACTGCAAAAAGCCCCTAAAACCACTACGTAATAAACATACGCCTATCTGGTACCGAAGATAGCTAACTAGATATACTGTTAAAAGAGAATAAAATTATAATTTCTCTTTCATATGAGTAATTTTACAGTACAGCGCCCTCGATGAAGGCTACGGGAAGGCTGTTGCTTAATTGTGGTGTTCGTTCGTGCGTCCTTAAAGCGTTACGAACAATTCCCGCTAGATGGCATTACTGGTCTATTATTCAATTTACCATGCCTAATCTAATCAGAGTGAGAATACTTATATTTCCCGAAGTAACGTTATTGTTGATGAGATTAGATCTTGTAGAAAACAAGAAACTGTTGAAATTTTGGAAGATGTTATTTTAACTGATAGAATCAGGCGTTACTTTGCGGAAATCCATGACATGCATGAAAAACTAAACTGCTTTGCTTTAACCCGCGAATGAAAATTGTCATTATTTTATAAACAAGATACTATTTTATAAACTTACAAGGGAACTTTTTTATAGGATGAGGGTTATATCCAGACCTTTTTTGTCACTTCTTTTTTGTGGGCAAGCTTAGTCTGGAAAGTTTGAAATCCTTAATATTTTGTACCCCTTCCCTCTTCCCCATACTTGTCACAAGTTGACGCATCCATTAAATTTTTACATTCATTCGTTATTTAAGTATTTATGGAATTTTAATGATATTTTTGAAGTTTCTTTGGGGGCACCGAGTACCCCCGCGTGCCCCTTTAAAAACCCGTGGTAAAATTAATTGATTAAAGATTTTATTTTTGCAAAAAAGATGTATATGTTGTGTCGTAAATATAAACGTTAACACGTGTGTTTACTTACATTATAATTTTGGACAGGTTTTATCAGCGTTCAATACGTTATATCTCGGCGTGGAAATCCCATGATAATATACAACGGAGCAAACTTCATTAGAGAAAGGACCAGAGGAGAACGGACGAGGTGGGTCTGCGGAAGGAAAAGGAGAAGGCAGTGCGCTGCAAGTCTGACCACCGTGGAGGGAATGGTCATCAAGACCACGGGTTTCCATAATCACAGCTAGCATTTATTTCTGGTGCGGAAGTTGAACTTCAAAAAATGTTCACAATACATTTTGTATTGATTAGGAGTCAACCATAATTCACGTCACACGAATTTTACGATTTATTACCCTCCCCCCCCCCTCCTTGTCCCCGATTGTCACATTTTCGAAACTTTCGAAGTTACATCATGTATCTTTCAATTTTAAGAAGCACTCGTATAATTAAAAGTAAACGAACATTTTGGTTATACCCTACCCTCGCTTTAACGTGTGACCTCTGTTATGGAATTAAGATACTTTTTATGTGTTATTAAGAGACTCAATGATATTAGTTTAATTAGTTCATTAATTATGCAGTTTGGTTACTTTTTCCAAGTTGTTGTTGTTTGCACTCTAATGAGTGGTATTCTGTCAGGAGAGGCTGAATTTTTTTACGAGTTATGAATGCTAAAATAGGGCATTTTGGACAATTTCGACGTTAATGTTATCATTCTACACACAGACACTCATACATATATACATGCATTTCTCCGATTGCTGTGTTAAAACGAATAAAATAACCGTGAACCTATCCGCAACAGAGTTACGTTTCACGCAGAGTTACGAATCAGCCTCCATCGACGGAATATCACTCATTCTGCACGAAACGTAACTATATTACGGATAGATAAGAAGCGAAATGGCCAGGGCGATCGTTTGCTTAGAAAATGTCCTATTGTAACATAACTAGAAAACTTTACAAAAAAAAGTCACGGCTCCCGACGAAATACCACTCACTAGAGTGCAAATAACAACTTCAAGAAGAAAAACAAAACAAAAATATGTATTTTCGGGAAAAGTAACCAAACTTTGTACATTACCTTAATTTGTATAGTGAAAGAAAGTAGTTCTATCTAAGATGTAGTCTGCTACATTAATTATTCATTATGTACTTAGTGAGTTAGTGATGTAGCAAATACGTTGTATATATTTGATGTTATGATTTATATATGACTAGCTCTAACCAACGACTTCGCCCGCGTGAATACAGCGAGCAGACAGACAAAAATGTCTAAACTTGCATTTTTGCTATAGTTATCGTATATGTCAAAGTCTAAATCGTTTATTCTTATAGACACTTATGAACTATATGCATATAGTAATATGCAATTAATAAAAGTAATAATTTCGACGTTACATCTGTCTCTTCAATTTTATTTGTATGTTTAGTATAGATAATTAGTATGAACGATACAACTATACCCTATTCATTTCCTCTTGAGACAAGATTAAAACAAACAATAAAAAAAGGTTATTTTATATGTCATCATCGTAAAGTTGGTCAAAAATTTAATTTGTCGTTAAATTGTATATTTTTTAAATACTCTAATGATTTCAATAAATAAAAATGCAGTTATTTAATATATTATATTTGAATTGGATTTTTTTAAAATGACTTGTATTAATTTTTACGAATATTTTAAATAACCTGATTTAAAATACTGCCTTAAAAAGAACCTAAAATTGCTAATGTGCTCAAACTTTGTATACTCTGTCAACTTGTCAATACGAGTGTGCACGTTCTTAAGTATTTTTGTTATATCTTGTTATTTCGTGGTTAAATTTGTTGTTAAATGTTGTATTAATTATTTTGTGCATTTGTTTTGTTTAACTGTTACCAAAGCGACAGAATCAGTGACAAACCTAAACTAAGCGTTGGCAAACACTGGCCTGGACTAGTATGTTTGTTTACCTTTTGTCTCAAGACTAAATGAATAGGGTATAGATAATCAGTTTTTTAGAGACGATACATAAGTAGATTACAATCATATTTTAAACGACAGAAACTTAAGCTTAAAATTAGTTAATTAAGTTTTAATTTATGATGGATTTATTAACATAACGTTAGAACTGAAGAATTTTTTTATCTTAGGCCGTATGTACTTTTTATAACAGTGCCTTTTATAATAAAAAAAAAATAGTGACTTAAATTTTGGGGGCTTTTTATTTTTTTTTCGTGCGAAACCTTATCGAGTAAAAGGTTTAATTACACGATCAACTTTAATCTTCCTCTACACTACAACTGCTACTGTAGTGTTTACTGCTAGTGTTTGAACAACTTTAATCTACTTCTATACTAATATTTAGAAGAAGAAAGTTTTTTTTGTTTGTTTGTTTGTAATGAATAGGCTCCTAAACTACTGGACAGATTGAAACCATTTTTTCACCAATAGAAAGCTACATTATCAGGAAGTAACATAGGCTGTAATATCCTTCAAAAAATTACAAATCCGTATGAAAATTGCAATAATGTGACGCAAGGTATAAAAATAGAAAACATTTATTGGCGTGTGCTGTAAAAACTATAGAAGAATATAATGTACTACGAGTTTATAGGTCTTATTAATATCACAAAAGTCCGGAAGGGGCTATATCTAACTATCACACTTAGGCCTCAATAACAGATTTTATGTTTTAAAATATAATTAAATTACAGAAAGGAATAAAGTTGGTCACATTCCTCGATAGGAATGTAACCAGTAGAAAGTAAGAACTTTAATAAATAGTCTATAGTATAATAGTCAAGAGTATTTATGTAAAACTAAAATACTTTTTACTTCATATATTCATAGGGCCGGATTAAGGAGATTACGCAGAAGAATTCGCGAGAAACAGCTAGCGCATCACTCGAGTTTCTACTTTAGGGTTCCGTAGTTCTAAGAGGAATTCTTATAGTATCACTCTGTCTGTGATCCTCTTTTCCTCTGTCCGCTCGTAAATTGCGCACCGCAAAATTACCAAACTATTTTGTTGTAAAGACTTGATTCTTTTAATGTTGAAGGGACATACTAGAAACTCATTAGGGAATTACATTCTGGCTGGTTGGTGCAGGGGGCAGTGACCCTGCCTTCTGCTCCGGGGGTCGTGGGTTCGATTCCCACCTCAAGTTTGAGTGTATTATCCATATGTATGTATTTATATATTTCTAAAAAAAATATTTATATATAACAGGCGGCTGTTACCCATAACATAGGCATTAAGTTGTCTACCTTAGGAACAGACGTCTGTGTGTCATATAGTCCTGTATATATATCTCTATTTATATTTATTTATTTATAAATATTTTGAGCGAAATCGGACAATAACTTGTGAAGTTATTTAAAAAATATCTCTATCGCCTATAAGATACGGAACTTCTATTTAAGCGTGTTTTGTATTGCTTTTGGACTTTTTATTTCGGATAAAAGATACTTTAACCATAAATATGATAATAATATTCTTTATCTTTAATTAAAACAAAAAATCACGTCAAATTTTAGACGTTTATTAGCATGTTCCTAATACATTAGAATACTGTGCTAAAGGGAAAAAGACGCGCTGTCGTAAGTTGTGTTGTCTGACAACAGTGCTTAATTACTGAGTGAAAAGAGGTCGGAGAGACGTTGAATATCTTCGAATATCGGACTTTATGCCATTCTTAAACGAAGCCGGGAGAATGCATAGTATTGACTGGAGGTGACGATTAAAAGATGGTGATGATAAAGGCGACGTTATTGACAATAACAACAAAAATGGTCAAAAGCGTGTTAAGATACGCATATGAAATAGGGTTCCGTATCTGATACGCTATAAACGTATTTGTTAAATAACTTCAAAGTTGTTGTCCGTTTTTGTTCTGAATAATTTTCCTAATGAGTTTTTAACATGTTCTATCAACATGGAAAATTTAAAGTCTCTACGTCTAAGGCTAGGGTGGGGACCACCCTAGGGGTAAACAGACGGACAGAGGCAAATTATAAGGGTTCGTTGTAGTACTACGGAACCCTAGAAACGATGATAATTATAATGCACAAAACTGTAATTATAAAAGAAAGAACTACTTGAAGATCAATACCAAAAAGATTAATGCGATCAGAAATTTCAATTCGCGAAAGCATTTTGTAAGAATGGAAAAACCAATATTTGCAATCTTTCTTCTTGACATGCTAAGTATGTATCCGTTTTAACTGTAGTCCGAGTAGGAGATACAATCTGGAATAAAAAAAGTTGAGTATTATAAAAAACTTATTCCTTAGAAGCTATGGCATGTGTGAAAAGTCAAATATCAAGCCGCGAAATAATTGGCAACACTTAATAAGCGTGGACGTCAAAGAAAACTGTATTTAGAAAGCATATTCTGACTGATTTTTATTTTAATCCCAATATTTACTTGGATATTTATTATTATTTTCTATATTAAAATGATTGATATGTTATATTAATTGCAATTTTAATGTAATAAAAAGCTAACATTAATTTGCAATGTCCTGACTGGGCTTTATGTGCTAATATATGTAAGCAATATTATGAATATGTAGGAGAATGTAATTAAATAAAGCACCATCTTTTAGCAACCTTAAAGACGTTCGAAGAATTAAGATTGATCACCATCACCATGATGAAGACTAATATAAAGATACCATTACAGGATGACAACAGATGGGAGCTGATTGAGCAGGGAAGGTAACACGGGCAGTAGAGGTGAGTGTTCGTGTACACAAACCTACACACTACCTACACAACCCCAGGCACTGCCGTGGTTCCTTCTTCAGCAATACTATGGACTCGATACCCGCACCTTTCCCAATAATAACGAAAATTACCCGTAAAAAACAGACATACAGACATTTTAGGGTATACAAACCTAGTCCTAACCCTAATGAACACAACAAAAAAAAAGAATTATACAATTTGGTGCAGTCGTTCGGAAGTTATGTGCTTCCATACATTTTGGAAATTATTATTTTTTATAAAGGTCTATGTATAAATTTTAGCTAATTTTAAAAAATTCTTCATAACCATTCTAGTTTGAACTCTGTTTATAACGGATTTATGTATTCAGTGAAATTTAAAACGTAATGATCTCCTTTACAATCTGTCAGGCAGTTCACTAGGGTGTATAAGGTGTCAAGTTAAGTATGTATAAAATTGCACTCCGATCAAGTAGCTGCATGTGAATATAAAATTATGCATCGTTGCTTTGTAGATAAGTCACTTACAGATCGTATTCTAGCGGACCCGACAGACGTTGTCTGCCCGGATTTAGACTCGTCTCTTATTAGCCAATAAAAAAAGAATCCTTTACGTCTTTAAGTAAAACGTGACACTGGCCGAACGTATACAACATTCGGCTAGTGTCACGTTCTATGTGAAAGAATTATTTTTACGTGGCACGTTAGTCAATAGGTCTATTTAAAGTATGTATTCTGAAGTAACGAACAAATCTCGCCCCAAACACCCCGCCCGTTGACATTACACGATCAGAAAAAAAAAGCGAGCGGATTTACCCGCCCGTTGACGCTGTGAAAGTCACTCTGACCAACAGCATTACACGATCACAAAAAAAAAGCGAGCGGATTCATTCTTGCTCCGCGCTTGCTACCGATAGGACCTATTATTGGTGTCTCGTGCCATTGTTGATTCCACATAACTTCATTGTACTGAATAATAGAAGTGCGCCTTTGTTTGTGATTTAACTTAATTTTCGTTATTTTTTATTAAATTTATGATCTTAAAATTATAATTTTTATTTTTTTTAGTTGTTTGTGGTTTAAACTTATATAACTAACATAACAAACTATAAACTACCTCCATTTCAAACTTGGCTTTTACATATGTAGATTTTAGATATGATTTATTCACATTTGATTGCCTGGCGGTCCCCTGAGAGGCGTTATAATTTTGTTGTGTATGCTAATAAGCCTTTATACACACTATTAGCTATTAATCTAATGCCCTCGAGGATATAATATTAGTACGGATTCCAGCTTACCAATTAGGATGGCCATTGTTTAACTCGATTATTGCGTCATCGCCGTATGGATATGTATATACAAGACTATATGACACACGGACGTCTGTTCCTAAGGTCCCGCCAATCGCGTCCCTCTTTTTTTTTTAATATTGACAACAACCCATCGTTTTGATGCCACTAATGGCAATATTGCCCACGGAAACTGGTTACAAAAATGCTGGCGACAACAATGCCTACAGTAACGGATTCCAACGGTCATGTTTTAAAATAATTGATTACAATAAACATCAGATGGCATGACAAGGCGCAATTTGTCAACGCTCTATTGTTAGTCACGTGGGTATATTACATAAATATTCCGATCAATCTGACACCCGCTGCGATGTAGAAAATAATTCGAAACAATGAACAGGCCGGCTGATTCATTGCCGATTACCCCCCTGTTAATTTTGTTAACTAGTTAACAGCTAAAGTATTTCTTTAGGTACCCTTTACACTCAAATTAAAACGTCTTTCTATTAAATTCAACTTCAGTCTTGACCATTTTCATATGATCGTTAATGAATAGGGTTTTTTTTTATAAAAGAATATTAGGAATACTTTTTAGGTTGTCTAATATTCCCTTTTTCCCTCCTACTAAGCTTAAATGAAAAGCTTGTATTAGGAGTGGGTGCGACAATACCCTGCATTGTACAGCGAAAATTGTAAGAATTCGTAAAACATTCAGAAGATGCCCGACTCTTGGACCATTATCAAATCGCTAGTACATTATGGTTGAAGTGTGTAATGTTGGTGATGAGTGGGTGAGGTCTTAAGAAAGCCGAGGACGGTAATCATCAGTACACACGTGTATCATACGACGTTTTTTTAAACACCTGTGAAAAGAATAATACTAAAAAAACATTTTGTATAGTAGATAAAAAGTTTATTTAGAGAAATAATTAGTAGATGTACAGTTAGTGAAATTATAATAAACTATTTTTGATGGTATGGAGATCTCATCAAATAGATTATTTATTGAAACAAACGTATTTCAATACGGAGTTGCTTGAAATGAGCAAGCTATACGTATATTAATTTATTATTTGGACACGACCTTTTTTGTATCGAAACTCTTTTACGAGACAAAGCAACTCAACCAATAAAATATAAAAAGAAAATCTCTAAGTCACTTGTGAATAATAACAATGAAAAAGTCACAGTTTGATTACAGGTGTCATTATGTGCCTTATTGCGGTGAAATTAGAGCCACTTTACGAGCGAGAGTGTTGAAAATATTTTATTTATTTAATCTATGTATATAGTATTCAATTAAAAGAAATGATAAAAATATTGTATATTGACGAAAAATTTCACCACTAGGGAGTCTAGAATCGTGCATTGAACCTATGAGATGCGTATCCTAAGTTATCCAGGGCCTCGTAATGTGGTACATCTCTCTGACACCGAGTGGCGAATACTTTCTATACGAAGAACTTTCTCTTTGGAACTTTTAACTCCTATGCCTGATATAATAATACTTATAATGTTCTGAGATATATAATAAGCAACTAATCACCTGTATTAATAAGCTGTCGCTATATGTACTAGGGATTTTATTAATACGAATATCATACTCACCATAAGGTCGGGTTAGTTACAATATTGCTTAATTTAGTTAAATGTTTACTCATTTTGTAAATATGTCCTAAACTAATTAAGAGTTTATATTAATTTGTACCACTTATACATAATTTTCTGAAATTTCTGCCCGCAAGCCTAAAGCCAAGGTTTAGGGCAGTAGATTTTTAGAGGCAGATTTTTGTGAAAATTTGAAATGGATTTTCAATTATATACATAAATTAATATATACAGGACTATATGACACCGGACGTCTATTCCTAAGATAGACAATTTAATGCCTGTGTTATAGGTAACAGACAACTGTTGTACACAAATATATTTTTGTAGAAATATATGCATATGTATAATACACCTAGAGTCGAGGCGGGAATCGAACCCACGACCCCCGTACCGGAAGGCAGGGTTACTGCACCCACTGCGCTAATAGGTCAGTGCCACGCGGACCATGCCGTACACTCGACCACGACGATTCCACTACTACAATTACCTCCGCAGCGCACTTCTGTACTGATTTTTGATCCATTCATTTAATCACAATCCATATGATTTTTATTTTTAGGTTTCCGTAGTACGACAAGGAACCCTTATAATTTCGCTCTGTCAGTCTGTCCGTCTGTCCGTCTGCCTGTAAGGTTGTCCCCCCCTAGCATTTCCAAACTATAAGACGTAGAGACTAGAAATTTTCCATGTTGATAGATCATGCTAAAAACTCATTAGGAAAATTATTTTGAACGAAATTGAACAAACAACAACTTTTGAAGTTCTTTAACAAATACGTTTATAGCGTATCAGATACAGAAACCTTTTTGTATAAGCGTGTCTTGACACGCTGTTCGCCATTTTTATTTTATTTATTTATGAATTTGACATAAATAACTGTCAACGACAAAACATATTATAATTACACATTTACATATGTCGTACTAAAACATGTATGCATGTATAGTCGGCCAAGAAATTGATGCCATGCTAGGGTCTAGTTCAAACCCCGGCCCTGGGTTATTGGAATACTGAAGTTAATATCTATTCACTATGTAATCATGATGTTGAATTGTCGTCAGTCTGTCTTTGTACTAGTGCTATGGTTCCTTCCTCTGCAACGCGATGGACCCGGCACCCGCACGGTGAATCCATGGAATGCTAAGAAATTCGTCAATTAAACTAATCATTGTTGTTTTGGTTAACATCAGCTACCATGTGCCTGAAGTAAAGATAATCTCGTACGAAACGGTGAAACCGGGCACAACTTCGGCCCTCCTACTGAAGCTGACGAACCCCACGCCCCACGAGATGCAGGTCCGTCTTCTGCAGACCCACGACCTGCCCGAGAGGGAAAGAGAGGAGAAGGAGGAGCCCCAGAGCATAGAGAAGTCGCTGGAGAAGTCGCTCAATTTGGAGAAGGTATGTGGTTGATGGTCTCCCTTCTATTGCAGATGCTATTGCGGATGCTATTTTGAATTATTCATATTAACTGTCAAAATCCGAATATCCCCTTATAACTCTCTACAGAGACAAATACAATTGATGTATTTATGTGTGATCTTTAAAACAGTCTTTTAGGCGTTTAATTTTTTGACGGGATAACTTCTTATAAATCGATTAACACACGAAAAAGTGTCACGTTCCTTCTGAGCGTGCAAGTGAGAGCGCAGAACAAGCGATAGAGAGGCACAATCGGCCTAAACGTTTCGTCCATAAACCGACTTTACAGACAACCTACTTTTTGTATTATGTGTTGTGCGTTTTATATTGGATACTTAGGTAATTTTTATTCCGGAAATGTTTAGGATTCAAGCATGCACAATTATACATTGAAAAACCGTAATAAATAAATTGATAATTCTATTTTAATGATTTATTAAAGATATAATAATTGTTTTTATGCAATAGACTAAAGCAGAAATATACACGTTAATTAAAAATACAAGAGACGAGATTATATTTCGCTCAATAATTTGTTATTAATACATTATGTTGTTCTACGGTTAAATGTTCATTTGATTTTTAAGTTTTCCGAAGAAATAGAAGCAACGTACCTGAAAAAAATAATACAAAATTGTAATAATTGTTAAAGAGAAAAAATACGGGTTTAACAAGTACTTTAAATAGGTACAACAGACAACAACACACTATATAAAAGAAACTTAAAATACGATCAGATATCTCATAATTACACTCACTTTGCTTTATTTTTAATGCCCTCTCCTTTAAAAGTAAGAATTTGTGAAAATACGTAAATTGCTTGTATTATATAGAATAAGTATTGGTAGCTACAGATGAACACGCCTTTACTTTCATTTACAAAATCTTTTCGATAACTAAAGCGTTCAGAAATACCACTCATCGGGTGTTCATTTCGAGTCATTTGCTCGCTACGTTGTATATTAATTAGTCTTTCTTCAGAAGACATCCTAAGAGATTGTCTATTACGAACATCAGTATATCCAGAACGCTCAGGCATAACAGAATATTCATTTCGGGTCAATTCCATGTTTATTCGTATATTACTAGATTTTTCAAATTGTTGCTTCTCAATCAATTGAGTTGATAAATTTCTCTTGTTCCTAACTTGTCGTCTTTCTTTATATTCATCTCTAACTAGCTCTCTAAAAGCTTGAACTCGCGACCTATCTAGTGATTCTCTACGAATATTTCTATGTGAGTCCATAAAATGTAACTGCATCAAATGTTGCCTTTCACGGGAACGTGAAATTGGCTTATATCTATTTTTATCGTATTTTAATTCGTCTACAACTCGTTCTCTAGCAACTTGCCTATCTATACTATCTTTTTGAATTTCTTTGCGGTTTAATTCGTTTGATACTTTAACATGAGAATATTCGTAATCCAATCGCTGCATATTATGTCTGAGCACATTTGATGAACGTATTCCATTCCTTGCGACATCTTCGCGTTTAGTGTTATCATGTTTAAATTCATTCAAGACTCGACCTCGAATTAACGAGTTTCCTGATCTATCTAGGCGAATATTCCTAATACTACGATCAGGTTTCATGAAAACAGAATATTCACTATTTTGAACTCTCTTATCTCTGGCCACATACGGTAATTCTCGCTTGTATCTGTCAGTATTACGTCTTATATTCTTAACATAAACTACATCATGTAACGCTAAGCCTGATAATGGACGAGCACCTCGCGACCGACGTCTGTCTCCTGTATTACGCATGCGAATTTTAATGCTGTCATTTTCTATCCTCTTATTATTTTCTTCTTCTTTGCTTACTACTGGGTTACGATGAACGTCGATACGTAAAAGGTTTTTACGTTCTAAAGTTCTTTCTGTTATTATGTTCCTTATCATTCTGTATGCTTCTGTATTATGTGCTGTCCTTTGTTCAACTCTTTCGTGTTTATTTCGTATCTCATTAGACGTTGCTAAAACACGCCTTCCTTTATTTCTGGTGCTGAATGTTGAACTGGATCTAGTACATTCTGCATGTGCAATTGTTTGAGGCCCTTCTGTCCCTAGTCCCTTTATGTGCCGTAGGTTTGGCAAAGGACTATACACTCGGTGGGTGCGATCTGTAGCAAGTCTTCCATCTACCGACAGATAGCGAGTACTACAAGTGACTCTTTCATTCGTGTACCTTCGTTCTAAGACCGCTAATTGCAGTAAACTAAAGATCAGAAGAAATAAACACCACTTATGCATCGTAACAACTAACTCTAGCCTGAGGATGTTGTTTTTCGTTACAACTGTTGGAAGCAAATGCTGAACTGACTATTTGAAAGCCAGAGCTTCCCCTTTTATAGTCCCAGGCAGGGCAACGTGATTTAAGGCTCATTAAACGCTCGGTCGCATTCAATTTACCGACGTCCCACGCGAAATGGCTATCGGTCCAGTTCGTAATTTTTGAAGTATAGCATTTAGGTTATATAGAATTAGTAACTGGAAAAGGATAAATAGTTGCAACGTTTTCCCTCATTGAGTAAACATTTTTTTATTATAAACTTAATAGTAAACATACTATATTCAAGCCACATTTTCCCTTAACTTCTCCTAGCCTAAGGGATTCTGGATTTGAACCGTATTATGGCCGAGACTCTTCAATATTAAGCTGCATTTTTTGTGACATTGAAATCCATGATGACGCAGG
Source organism: Charaxes varanes (assembly GCA_024363005.1). Lineage (NCBI taxonomy): Eukaryota > Metazoa > Arthropoda > Insecta > Lepidoptera > Nymphalidae > Charaxes > Charaxes varanes. The sequence continues at coordinate 962,233 of JANCMC010013376.1, forward strand.
ACATGTCATGGAGCAAGGTGATCGAACGGAAGCCGGAGCTACCAACCTTCAGCAAGATCTCAGTGCCGGATGTGACGCTGACGTTGGCGCAGAGGGACGACGCCGCGGAGTACGACGATGACCCGCAGCATGACACCAGCGAGTGCGTATACACGTTTTTTCTTTATGGTAGACCTAAAAAAGTTTCAGGTCAATATTCTAACGGTTATTTAATAAAAGGGCATTTAGGGAGATTCTTTGATTGGGGAACTACCTTCGTCTGACAGAAACCACAGCTAGAAATATTATTTACGTATTACGTTGCTAGTATTTTGGAATATGGGGTAGAACCATTAAAGCATAGGTGAATGCCATGGTTAAATTGCAAGAGACCTTATATAGGCTTCTGGGGTTATTTACCATCAGACATGTCGCATTTGTACGCGTCTATTCAGTTTTTTGCGTCTAATCGATACAAAATGAGCGCGAAATTGCCTTTATCCTATCCAGAAAGCCAAAGCAATTAGGCTCAAAAACTGTTTTTGGGGAAACTTAAATGTCATAGAGTTCACTCTTTATAATGTACAGTGTTTATTATGTTTTGAATGTTCATATAGATTTCCTACTGATAGATTGTTTTTTAATTGCGTAGATATGAATATTTCTATTTTCTCATGTACGCCTGTAGGTAAGTTGGTAGAAAGTGATTTTAGCATTAAGTCTTCCTTATATACCATGCTATTCGTTGTGGAATAAACAAAAGAACATAAAACCTTGTTCCAGTTCTATGACCACATAATTGTTTTTCCCTCTCGACAATCGTGCGATTTTCTAAACATATCTGATATCGGACAACATCTCTTTGCCAGCTAACTGCCGGTACGATTTAGGAACCGTCATGAAAATAGAATACTCATTCCTCAAAGGCCGGCAAGGCATTTTTGTGATCTTGTGATGCAGTTGTCCATGAACATCGATAGTCACTTGATCACGAATCCCCGGCTCGTTTTCCCATCGTTTTATATGAAAAAGAAACATTAGCTGACTGTAGTCGGTTTACGGACGATAATTTTACGCGACAACGCCGCACGCTCGGCTCGGGCGGAACGTGACAACTGGTCGTGTCAACAATCGGTCGTCGATTAGTCACGTTGCGCGGCGTTCGCAGCACCCTTATTAGTAGTATTTTTTATACAAGTGTTTTTGAACTATGGACGTTCCCTAGCGTTACAATGACATTGCAAAATCAGAAGTACTATCTAAAAAACTTTGAAATAGCCTCGTACAAAAGGTTTAGTATTTTGAGGTTCATTGAAATCTTTTATCTTTCTCTACCAATAGAGATTTTATATTTTAAACTCATTTATTTTTCTTATAATGCTCATTTTTTATATACATTTGTTAAATAGGAAAACAAATAAGTCACATATAAAAACATTACTTCAGATGTTTTAATATTCGGTCCCATACCTCAATAAGTGGTTTCTTTGATGGAGAATGTAGGTGCAGCAAGTGGCAGTGTCGAAACCTACGATGCTATCAAGCTTTTTGATACTTTCTGTTTTTTAATTTTCACGTGAAAGACTTGATAATACAAATAATTACTAACTTACAAATATGCTTCCTTTTCAATTTAGAATTTTTTTTTTATTACAAAAAGAGTTTCTTATTTGTATTATACAGTGTTACTCACTACTATTACTATTACTCACTCGCTATACCTAACTTTAAAATCGAATAAAATATTAATTTAATTCGTCCTTAATAGTTTGAATTAATGTATTGAAAATGTTAAAAAAATGTACGACGAATTGACGACCATGTAATTGCGACACCTAACATTTTTTATTTTTATCTGATATTTACAACAACTTCTAATAAAGATATGAAAAACATCTCTAACATACGAATATTGACATATAGAGGATTATCGTTGGCTTAAGTTGTATATTATTAAAATATATGACGTTGAAAATATGTTATAGGTAAACCGCGATAAACTCCGATGACTAATTTGAACACCTTATAACATGAATGAAACCGGTACTACGTAATATGACTATAAGGTGAGTAATTTACTAAGAAATAAGAGGGTGACTTATAATTGTATAACAATTAACGCGACGTAGTTTTTCCACTAATTTGCAGATAAGACGTAAAAAGACTGCTTGGTGCCGAAAGTGTGTCAGCGAATTGATAACAACAATGATAAGTATTATAAAAATTATAAACTTTTGCTACGGTATAATCGGGTGTAATGAAAACATTCTTTTGTAAAACATTTATATGTATATTTTTACATAAAAAAATACATATATTTTATATGGTATTACAGTTTATTTCAATACTATACTTCTCAATCTATCTTTAATCTCGTATTTTTTAAAAATTTATTTTTAAAATGAACAAAATTAAAAACATTTTACAAAAAAATGCTGTCATGTGCAATTTCATTGCCCCCGAGTGTAGGTTAAAGACATGTAATGTGGTGGCTGGTTATAATACAAGAAATAGATAATAGAAAGAAACTTAGTATTTTCGAATCATCTAAATTATAGATCGCCTGGTGAACGAAACTCCGCCACAAATCTTTAGATTTGCGTACTTACCTTTGTCCGTCCATCTGTCCGTCCGTAAAGTCCCCCCCCCCCCTAGCATTTCCAAACTATTAGACGCATAGATTTGAAATTTTCCATGTTGATAGAATGCTAAAAACTCCCCAGGAAAATTATTCTGAACGAAATCGGACAACAACTTTTAAATACGTTTATAGCGTGTCAGATACGGAACCCTTCTGTATAAGCGTGTCTGACACGCTTTTAGCCGTTTTTATTTCACATTCCACCTTATTCTATGATGTATGTCGTGTGTGTGGGAAAAATCGCAACAATAATCCGTAAATAATCATTCGCGTATTCGCTCAATTTCAAAAGCCTTCAAGATTCCATACTAGAACAAATTGTTAAACGATTTCAATCCCCTCGCCGTCTCTTCGAGACAAAACGGCCGCTTTACTCCCACATTCGGCCAACAAACATTGACTCCGTATGCATCAAAACAAGAGCGAACTCCCATTTACGGGCTATAAACTTGTGTTCATGTCACACCCCTCTCAACTACTACACCCCAAGAGCATAAAGTACCGCACGACACGACTTTTTGGCCCCATAACAATTTGTCAACGTTGTCACGTCAAGTGATGGTATTGTTGTCGCGTTTCGTTCGGTTTGTGAGACTTCCCGGAGGCCTAAACTCGTCATTACAGGCCGGCAATGCATCTGCTAGCCTTCTGGTCGTGCAGATGTCCATGGGCGTCAGTAGGCACTTAACTGCCTGCTCAATTGCCTCTTGTAAAATAAAAAAATAATAATATATTTATGTGCAAAAATAAACCTTCTATGTAATACTTCGTTCTTCTTAGAGACGCACAAAGCTAAAAATAGATTTACACGAGAATTCCTAGTGTTACATAAAAGTGAACCTTCCACGAAGACAGTTGTTAGTCTATTTCTTCAGTTTCCAGGTTAGTGAACAAGCTTGTTAGCGTAACTTGTTTTTAGGTCGACTAGCTCCTACTCGGAAAAGCTGAACAGGGTTACCGTTTTCTTTAAACCACTTAGTTAAATGCTGAACATTCTTAGAATTCCAGCCTTAACCGATAGATAACTTAGTAAAGTTCTGGCGATATTTACTTAACTACCTAGAGATACTAAGATTTAAATTGGTTTGGACTGAAATCCGCAAGGCATAGGTACACCGCCGTTGGGGTATTGTCGCACCTACTCCTAATACAAGCTTTTAATTTAAGCTTAGTAGGAGGGGAAAAGGGAAGTTTCCCAAACAACTAATCTTTTAATAATCTTTTAAAAGAACTTTTGGAGGTGTCTCTTGATATTTTCAGGTAAGGCTTTCCACATATATTCTTCAAATTGATAATAATACTGAGCGAAAATAGCGTCTAATTGGTAATAATGCATTACAGCAATTTAAGGCTAATCAAAATTCATTGTTTGCTGCGACTTTTCTAAGAACACAGAACATAAAAACCATTTCAAATAAAGGCGCAGTTCCTAAGATTGTCTGAACAATGATCTAAATTAATCACACAAACGCCCCGTCACTGAATATTAATTAAGCTCCAAGGAGCTAAAGAGATATCTGTTATATATAAATACAATTAAAGTCATCGTAAAGTGTTCGTCTGTGATTTAAAAAAATGGCCGTTTAGAAGTCCATCTTGTTTTTTATACCTTATCTATAGTGATATATAACGCGACAATCTCAGCTAAATACGGGTCCGATTTGAAAAATTATTTCAGTGTTAGATAGCCCATTTATCGAGGAAGGTTATAGGCTATGGTCACGCTAAAATTACATTCATTTTTTTACCTAATTTTACGCGGACGAAGTCACGTCAACACTGCTAGTGAAGTAAGAATAGATTGAAAATTTCTTAATTTATTGCACGCTTAATAACTAGTATATCTATAAGGGCAAGTTCATCTATCACGAAATCACGGAAACTACGTGATCTACAAAGATGAAATTTGACAGAGAGATAGTTTATTGTTAATAAATGTCTGCTGAGAAAGGATTTTTCGGCGGGGCCGGATTAAGGAGGTCTTTCGCACAATTTTTTAGACCTTTTCTTTGCTATAAACTTGAAATTTAGTAGAAAGGTGCTTAATAGCCATTTTTATTTTTTGAAAAACCGGAGTAAAGATTTTTAAAGGCTCTCACAAGTTTGTATAAAAGTCCAAAATTTTAAACCATGTCAACTAATTTTATTTGAAAAAATCGCGGCAATATCTATTGTACTATATGACCCATATTCGACTATGTTATTTTTATCAACCGGTACCACACTAGTATTACTACCAAAGAGGTTAATAATATAATATAAATACATAGGACTATATGACACACGGACGTCTATTCCTAAGGTAGACAAGTTAATGCCTGTGTTATAGGTAACAGCCGCCTGTTATACACAAATATTTTTATATATAATATAAATATATAAATACATATACGTATAGATTATTTTTTTTTTGAAATATATAAATACATACATATGGATAATACGCCCAGACTCGAGGTGGGAATCGAACCCACGACCCCCGTCTTATGTGAGAAAGAGGTACTGGTACTCGGACGCGCCGTCTCAATTCGGCTGCAGACAAAAAGGACTGCAAGTGTGGCGCTATCCCATGGCGCTAGTTATTTATATAAAGCATGCATAAAATATATAATATATTCGTGTGACGTAATTTACGGATGATCCCTTAGGGGTCTTCGCGCTCTGGGCTGACTAGAGCCCATAACAAATTCAGTTGTGTATTTCCTTTTGTTATCACCATTTCCCAATGATACAGATTTGGTTACAGCAATTTAGTTCCGAGCATAATCATCATTGAAGAAATTTGATATCCTTTCTATAAACAAATGTACTATCTGTATTTCCAATTTTCGTCTACAGGCATCCAGGACCCTTAGAAGTCGTGAGTTCATTCTGATAGAGATCTCTATAAGCACGGTACTTAAATAAGTAAGCTTTAGGTCAGATAATCCAGAGGCCCGTTATATTCAATAAAAAATTATTGACTTAAATAAAAACTTTAGTAACCTTTAATTAGATTACTTCTTGTGCCGGCGCCAGACATAGCTCAAACTGTTTGTACATTTTTGTCCCTAAAGACTGCAAAGTTTAACAAAACTTTGCGCAGTTACACAAAGCCCCCGGCCACACTGCATGATCATTCAAATGAAAAGACAGACGGACAACAAAGTGATCCTATTAGGTTTCCTTTTTTACTTTTGAGGTACGGAACCCTAAAATCAACATCTGTTTATTACGATTTATCTTCGAAAATCGCGGCTGAACGACTTTTAACGAAATATTCACTGGAAGATAGAAGGTAGATTCTTATTATAAGGGATAACATAGACTGCTTTATTTTAGTAAAAATAAAGAAATATCTAGGGGTTCCGCGCAAAAACAAAAGCCTGAGATTGTGAACAATACTTAATAGAATTTCAGGCAGGCAATGTGCCGGTAACAACTAGTTTTAAAAAAAATAAGACTGAATGTACATATGCCGTAAGGTTTTAATTTTGACATTCACTTAATTACCGCTTTATCTTTGTTAACTGAAGGTTTTTGGTCAATTTCAATGTTCCTACGCCTTTGTTATGGATAGGGTTACCATCTCTAAAATTTAACAACTAGGACAAGACTCGTGACAAGCCTTTACTCAGAACCAGGGACTTATCAACAAGGTTATTAAAATATAATCAGTGAATCCAGCGAGTCGTTTCATCGGTTGATGCGGTGTCCGTGTCAAGATGCCCGGCAGAAGAAAAAAACTCCAAATAAAACCTCGAAAGGATCCCCTGGGTGCCCTCTAAACTGGGAGGGAATATTCCTATACAGCTACAGGCAGTACAGTTTCTGGGAACCTTTTGTTCGTTCGTTTCGTCGTCCGTAGTCTTCGCCGTCGTCGTCGTTTGTTATCGTATCGTTCGTTTCTAGTCAATGACAAGTAAGCAGAAGGTTACAAATGAGTGCCAACGCTCATGGATAACTATACTAATTAGTAAGGCCAATAATTTTATCACAGTAAATTCACATTCTTTTTTATTTATCGTAGATTTTCATGAGTGGTAATCATAATGATTATAAACAAGGCTTTTTAACTCATGAATCAATATAATTTTTTTCTTATACATATATGAATATATTAGAAATATTATAACTTTATTGTCACAGTCAATTGAATTAAAAATTCTATATCCTGCGTTGTTAGAGAAGCTGGTGTCACTACACTGGTGCAGGCTCTGTAGTCCTATTACTTTGTGATGACTGCAGTTCAAACGTCAGCGTAACCGGGCCGAATTGTTATTGTTGCGCAACACGATTCCTATCTAGTCCAGTGACATACAGTATCTATGTATGACGCCGCCCCTACACTCTCCTCGAGGCATATTTCTATATGAAAGCGATAAAAAAATCCAAAGTGAGAGTTGATTATATACATGGGTTCCGTAGAAGTTTAAGTATACGCCACTTCGCGCCGGTCTTATGTGAGAAAGAGATACTGGTACCCGGACGCGCAAATTCTGCTTGTTTCTACTGCGATTTCTGTTTGTGTTGCTTCATTCCACTTATTTCAAGGAAGGTTTTTTTAAAAAAGAAATTAAGCAAAAGTTGGAAGATTGCTTAACAATAATAAAAAAATGCAAATTTGGTTGTTACTTCAGAATACGTCAAATAGATGTCGTTCGTACTATTCAATATTATAATTTTCTAAAAGTTTCGGCCGGTTTTACCGAAAAGATTTAACGGACATTGGTTAGTAGACTAATAGCAGACGAGTCAGGATTCGGGCAAGACAACGTCTGCTAGGTCCGCTAGTATCAAATATACCGATACCTCACACGTAAGTTGTTGTAACCCCAAATTCCCAGCTTTACAGTAGAGCGTTACAAACAGCTAAATTGTCATATAACAGTTACTTTTTAATATGTCATTGTATACAATAATGTAATCGTCATTATCGAATATATAATCATATTTACAAATGTGTTATATAATGAGATAGAGCCTCAATAGCTCAACGGTATAAGGTCTGGACTGAATTCCGCAAGGCACCCGATTCAAACCCCACCGCCGTTGGGGTATTGTCATTAAGTTATTCTTTACAATACGACCACCGCGGTCAGACTGCGGCGCTGGTCGGACCACGGCGGGGTAATTTTTAGTCGTTATGAGTTTATTATTCTCTAAGATACACATCTTAAAAGGAAAGTATGTACGTGATACATATATAAGTACATGTAAGTATAGGTTTTAATCGCTTCCCAGGGAGATCTCAACTTAGGTATAGGGGGTACCAGTCGGGACCCGAAGTTTCGACGCCGTGCCGGTATTACACGTGCTCGTAGAGCCAAGGAGTGTTTAGGATTTTACTAATTGCAGAAAAAATAGTCTATTATCAATTCCTCCAGACAGCTAGATAAGTTATAAAAAAAAAACAAACGTGCAATATGTAACGAGAAAATTAAAAACTCAGAAATCCAATTTGCATAGTAAAAACGTATTAAATATCAAGCGGGCTGAACAAACGGTTTCACAATCGACGACGGCGGCGTTGGCAGTACGGCTCACAAAGGGCTTTCATTGCCGCCGGTGTTTGCTCGTGGCAGCGCGAGCGTAAAACACCAATTGTTTCCACCTCCCCACCCCCTCGTATAAATGCACCACCGATTTATTATATTATGCATGACCTGTGAGAGTGTAAATTATTAATTTTCATTTTTACAGTCGAGCTCGAAACTTATACTATGTTTATTTTACTATGTTTAAAGTTCTACGGGCTACGTTTTTGGCATTCTCTTATATTTATCTTGTTTTGTTTGGTACAGCTTAATTTTAGAATAAAATGTACGTATTTGCTTTGATAAAAGGTATAGCTCTGTATCCTTTCTTTCTTTCACTATTCATAGGAAAAATATTATTAAAGCATCTAATACTTAATTAATGTTTGAATTAACTACCTACGCGCACTCTGAGATGTCTTGAAGATGGATTGCTTTTTATTTTTGATATTTTTGATATAAAATATCATTTTGATATAAATGAGTAGAAGCAAATATAACCTTTAAGGGACACGCCCAAGCCTTGCCCACGCCGAATCTAATTTTAAATGCTGATAAATTATTTTAATCTCTAACCAAATTTATGATATAATTATAGAAGTTTTTTATAAGCTGTTTAAAATAACTATATTATACAAATTTATATACAGTTGATTGGATAGTTGTTTCATAAGTCTGCAACAGGATATTTCACTAAGTATAATAGGCAAAAGTATCCGTTTAACTAGTAGCTACAATTACAAAAAAAACCCTCTATGCAGTCAATCACGCCACGGTCCATCGCACGTCAATGGTAAATGACAAGCGTGGTTATTATAGCGATGTTGTGTTCCTCTTGTAAACAGTCGATCCTATTCCTACCTAGCTTTATAATCTAAAAGTATCACATCGTTCAGCAATTCCTTTAATTACAATAAACCTCAATGCAGTGAGTCACGTCACGGTCCATCTTATGTCAACGAAGCTCTGACCCTCTTGCAAGCGGTTCAGTACTGGATCACCGATGATGGAATCGATAACTGGATTATCAATAACGTGCGTGTCAGTCAGACCTCGGATGGACTTGTCAGGTAATCCTTTTCTTAATCGTATTTCTTAACAATGGCCATGTATGTTTATATGACATTTAATAATATGTTGAAATAGTACATAAGCTAAGTTTTTGGTTATAATTGTGTCAAAAATAACAATCTATACAAACTCAATGTTTGTTTAGATTATTATTTTTTTATATAGTCTTTTATAGTTCCACATATGTCATCATAATATATCATTGTGATTTGCTACTGCTCGAATAATGTTAAGAGAGAAGTTATCTCTAATGTGTATGACCCGTGACATAAAAAAAAAACTTTTTTTTAATATCGCTAGAGTCCACCGCTGTAGCCACAAGTATCAGTTGCGTACAAGTCCTAGTAACGGATCGGCATCCATCACCAGTCCCTTCCTGCACTGTACTGCGTCGCTTGGGCAGACACAGCATCTGTTTGTAAGGTGAGTTGTCATTATCAGGTTTCTAAAATCGCAAATTAGTGCGCTATTATCGTATCGATTTTGGCTAGACAGGTGAGAGAACACTGGCAGTTAGGGTGAACGTTAATACGCATAGCAAAGGGATCCCTCAAATCTACCGAGGTTTCAAGTTCCTGGCATTGTTTGGGTTCTTCTCACTGCAATGCGCAATAGAATGCCATTCAGCACTCTTTCGATACTCATTTAAATAAAATAATAATTTCGAGAGATGTAACTGCTTAAATAATTCCTGTACACATTACACGAAGTTTTTAAAATAAAATCTCGATGTAATTGTAATTCTTGCTGAGTATCGCGTCTTACAATCTCCCCAACGACACAGCTCCATTTCCCACAGTTATGTTTACCATTTTAATATAGTTGCCTGTAGAGTGCGTTTCGCGACCTCCGAGGGTAGATTTAAAATTCCATACGTCATGTTGCTACGTACATTATAAACTCTCGTTTAACTTGCGTAATATTCTCACGTTGTCGGCAGACGCGGAGAGAGACGCATGCATTTCGACGGGAATTCCTTCATAGTCCGTAATGCGGGCCATTCAGCAGGCTTCGACGACAAGAACCAATTAAAGGTGTATTAAGACCCTTAAAATCTCTCTTCCCAGTTGATTATAATTATTCAGTAATAGCGACATTTCTAATCATTGTTTAATCAATGTCGAATGTTGTACAGAACTCACTTGCCTGCATTTGTGTCATAAAAATAATATGTATATTTTTTATTTTCCTTTTGATTTTTTTAAAACTAATGGACAAGTCTCGGTGAATTTAGTATAGAGGTGTATAATGTAAAAAACAAATAGAGACACCCACAATCCGAAAGGCGTCGTGCGCCGCCACAAATGACACAAACTGTCTTACCAGCAATTTACTTAATAGATAAACATTTATACTTACTGTTGTGGTTTCATGACAAAAGTTTTTCACAAGAACCATACACTTTAGCAGCATAAACACCTACGATACATTTATAAACTTAGTGGCAACAAAGAATCACGTTGGTCCGTTGCTCAGTGTTGCATATAAGGACAAACCGACAAACACACGATCTCATTTATATTATTGAGTGTAACACAGACGCCTATCACCGTACATGACGCAATAAACGGTGTATGCTGCTCCTAATTATATCATTGTACAGAAAATAAATATAGGTACATCTTCAGCCACACGTCATTCGGATCGCAAACGTAGAAATTGTTAACATAATATCGACCGGTTAGAAGTTAACGACAGCACTGAGCTGAAGCGATGTTAATTTGTATAAATTAATTATATTTGCTAACAGATAAAGCTTAAATATAGTAAGTGATATTTCTATAACTCAAACTCTATAACTTTCTTTTTTATGTGGCAAAATCTGAAGATATAGCCACTCTTATTCAGTAGCATAAACGCGAAGAGGTTTTTATCGCTTATTAAAATAATCAACAGAATATTTTGGTAGCAATTGTGATTAGTGAAATTATGTGTCGTATTTCGCTCTTTAATGTCTGTAGGAACCGGTTGATTTTTTTTGACATAACAATGTACCACGCTCACTGCCAAGCTCAACCACTACCACTACTACTACTACTAGAGTAAGACTAGTTGAATACTAAGTGTTATATAATCAATGTCCCGTAATGTATCCAATCGCAACTTGTAATTAGTTTTTTATAATTTTACCATGTAACAGTTGTCTTGACAGTGCGTTTGCAAAAATCGTATTTACACTTTATGTTGACACATTTTACACATTTTTTATACGTTTATTTTGTTTGATGCGTTGTTTAATAATTCAGAATAGCAGAAGAAATGCAATGTGGTCGTTAAATTAAAAAAGCTTTAAGGTTATTCATTAAAAAAATAATTCAATAGTCTAGTCAAGTTGGAAATCGTGAAAACGCAAAAAAATGGAAAAGATATAAATAAAAAAAATGTAGAATAGAATGTATTTAGTTTTCCGCAAATATCTCCAAACTTATAAATTATTAAGAATTTATGAAAGATTGCTATAAAAATGTCCCACCTGTCGAAATTCTATCTTTAGTATTTCTAATGATAATTTAATACTGAAAATTGGCCTCCGCGCGTCAATACCGGTGTATAAACGACTAAGTTACAATTTTTTAACCATTACCACCATATTGTGCAGTGATTTTATTCAAAATTCAAACAACGAGCTTACGTGTATTGCGTCTACGCACTATTTTGCATGTATAGTTAGCTTTGGAGGCGCGTGCAGTTTTAGAACATACGAGCTGTGCATTCTTACCATTTCAAGTAATTTATTTACGCTGAAAAGGGTAATCACCACATGATTACCAACACAACTTGTGACGGTAATCAAAGTTACTGCAGAGACAGATGATTACAATCTTTCACTGGGACAGTCTCTTAATCGCCTTGAACGTGAGGTCACCATTTTAACATCGTAGGACTTGATGGAAACCAATTGCGATTTGACGTCATCCCCGGAACCCCCACATTCTCTACAACCGCACGACTAATATAAATCAGTAACATTAATCGGAACACACTGTTTTACGTGTCTTCCGACGCACGAACATCAGATATTTGGAACCAGTGTTAGGATTGGTCACCCATCCATTTCCCGGCAGCGATAAGAACTGCTTAACTTGGCGATCGACTCAAATGCCGGCCACTGATTAAGCTACGACCTCCTCAGATTCCTATTAATAAGTTGGCAAGCTCACCAGCCTGCCGAAAATACCGGGCAGTCTGCCCGCGTTCTTCTCCCTCATCAGGGAGTCCAGCACCCTGCCCCGTGACCTGTTCGCGTTCATCGCTTGCCGGGACTCTTCCAATTGAGCTCTGAAATTATGATTGTACAAGTTTAGAGGTAGAGCCTTACTAGCTCAATGGTGGAAGAGATGGAATGTAATCCGCAAGGTACCCGCTTCAAAACCCGACGCGGCTGGGGTATTGTCAGACCTATAATCCAGCCACCACAGGAGAACCTCTTTTTTAATTTGAATGCAATATCCCACTGCTGAGCAAAGGCCTTCCCTTTCTTATCTTAGACCACTCTCTTCTATCCTGGGTTCATTACGCTACCTCTTTTTTAAGATTTACGAGTATCTCCTAAGATTTTAAATATAACTATAGCAACGTTTAAGCTGACACCAGCGCTTTTCCTTATCTTGCCACACAGCTGAGACCAGTTATGGCTCAGACTGGGGAACCCTAGAAACTTTAACGGCTACCGGATTCACTAAACGAAGAGCAAATAAGAGACGTTCTATCGTGCTTCCTTTTTGCCTTACGCAAATAAAGGGGTGTAGCTGTCGCACAAGCGGATAAAGTGCATTTGGTGAATTTCAAATTTCATGATTCAATGGTCGAAATGCACATGACATAAATCTTAACTTAAGAAATCCATAACGGGTAAATAAATACTATTTATACTAATATATAAAGCTGAAGGGTTTGTTTGTTGGTTGACGCGCTAATCGCGGGAAGTACTGGTCCTATTTGAAAAATTCTTTCAGTGTTAGATAGCCCATTTATGGAGGACGGCTATAGGCTATATATCATCACGGTAAAATTGAATCTATTTTTTTATTACGTAATCTTATATACCTCTGCCAGTTGTACTGAAATATTAATACGGTCAAAGTATTATCCAACTATTTAAGAGTAACTTTGGTATTGAAAATTATTTCATTATGGCTGATAGTAGCAAATTAGTACATTAATGTGGTCCGTCTCGGAGATATTCTTTCGCTTTGTGGTAAAAGCCATTTAAAACCTCTACTAAAAAGAACTCGTATAAGTCTACTTTAATAAAATATCATTTGAATTTGTACGGAAGATGTAACTAGTAAGGAATCCACCAGTGGTGGAACGTCTGTAATGAAAAATATAAACAATCTTTATAAAGTACTTTGGTTATTGTATCTGCATTCTAGCCAGTTGGAAATCACACCATTTCGTACAAACCAGATATTATTGATGACTTGTGATTCAAACAAAAGTTTGTATGACTGAGTTTACCATTAAATAAGGTGACCAAAAATGTATCAAGACAAGCTGCTAATGTTCCGTATCTGATATGCGATAAAGGTATTTGTAAATAACATTAAAAGTTGTAGTCCCATTTCGCTCAAAATAATTTATTTATTAATTTTTTAGCATTTCCTAGTAACATGGAAAATTTCAAGTCTCTACAGTTAATCATATATAATAAAGTTTTTTAATCCTTTGGGGGACCACTTTGTGACCAAATAGACAACGTCTGAGCTATGGTTCACATGAGCCAGTTTTTAGTCCTATTTAATGCGCGACGATGAATTTTTTTTTATTATGTAACGTGTGTGTGTTGTGTTTGTTATATGTTTATTATGTATTTTTTTAACTATGCAGGGATTTTTTTAATATTTGCTTGAAATGTCTTACTGCTCGGTAAAGGCTTTTTAATTTAATCTATACTAATATATAAAGCTGAAGAGTTTGTTTGTTTGAACGCGCTAATATCCGAAACTACTGGGCCGATTCGTAAATACTTTCAGCGTTAGATAGCCCATTTATTGAGGAAGGCTATAGGCTATATACCATCCCGCTACAACTGATAGGAGCGGAGCAACATTGAAGAATGTTTCAAAATCGGCGGTTTTAGTCCCCTTTTAAGAGCTTCCGCTGCGTGCGCTGCGTAAACGGTTAAAGTTTCCCAAAAATCGAGTAAGACGGAATTGTTGCCCTTTAAAAGTTCTAGATAAAAGTCCAAGACAGCATATGTCTATCTCATAAGGTTGGCTCCCTATAACTCCTTTTATGCTAACCATAGAGGCTATACATCATGACGCTAAAATTGACTCCACTATTTTACCTAATTTTACGCTGACGAATTTGTGGGCACAGCTATTTTATCCAATTGAGATATGTGATACACAGTAGAGCAAAGACGAATATCATGCATACATAAATATGTATTTTTTTGATTATGTACATTTTTTTCTTAATAAAAGAAAAATGTTTTTCATTTCAATCACGTCAGTTTTTTATTACTGCGAGCACGTTTTTGTAGATGCAACCAAACTATACAGTCAAATGTGTATAAATAAGTAATTGCATGTCAACAAACTATTGCAAGATAAAATTAAAAGTAATTATTTGTGAATTCTCCCTTGTGCAGCCGAATGGACGACGTCACATAATTTGAAAGTTGGCTACGAAAGGCGTTTTAAAACGTCCCCCACAAAAGATGTTTTAAATTTCAATGTACGAATCCGGTCGTAACCAGATTAATCCGGCACAAAGCAGCTGGCTGAATAGAAAAGTTGGAATTCTTAGGTAGAAGTCCTATTATGGTGTTTGTTTATCTCTTTGCGAAAGCATTATTAACTTATTAACTTTAATAAGTTTAAAGATATAAATAATTAAAGAGTTGTTCTTATATGTATATGCCAGCTGGGTTTTGCCCTTTAGGAGTCATCCATCCGTTACTTCACACCAATTTTACGATTTTTTAACACTTCCCAACCTAACCTAACCTAACCCTAACCTAACCTAACCCGGGGGCCTCATCATGAAATAGCCGCCAGAGGATCGCTGTCGCATGCTTCCCTGACACCCCGGATGAAATGTCTATCGCCCTTATAAGACCTTAATTCGACGGGAGGAGACGCGCGAAGTGGCGTCTTCTTCTTCCCGTTCTTCTTCGTCTGGAGGAGGGAGCCTCAGGTGCGTTCTACCTCTCATGTGCCTCCTATAGTGATATTACGCTTTTACTGAATGAGGCTTCAGCGTGCCATCCTGCCTCGCTGGAGAGCATTGCGTCGGTTATACTGGCAAGCGACAGATCCCCTCCAATTTGTGACAATAATGATTGCCGCTGTATGCCACACCCATCTTGTCAAAACACCTTGCTCAAAAACTTATCATATAGATTATCAAAAAAAATATTTTCCCAACACATATTTACCTAATACAAATTTACAATTAGCTACTGCCCCAATTGTTTTTGCCTCAGAAAACGTCAAAGAGACTTTCTTCAATTTACTTAAAAAATAATAATTTCAAACGAAATTTTCGTCAATATTTAAGGAAAACCTTCTATCCGAGCATTTTAAGACGGAGACGTTAAAGCTTTAAACAGCTTATTGAAGCTTATGTTGTTTAGGTTAACCTTTATGGTTTTCGTGCGGCGAAATTTTGGCCTGTATTCTTAGTATTATGGTCAAATAAATAAGCATGCCATGATCGTAGGGCAATCAGTGTTCCATAAGTATTCTTAGTATTATGGTGAAATATACAAGCATGTCGATGATCGCAAGGCAATCAGTGTAACAGAACTACTACTGTTAAAAACAGAAGTAGGTCGATGATCGCAGGACAAACTGTGTACCAAAAGTATTCGTTGTATTATGGTCAAATACACAAGTATTCCGATGATCGAAGCGCAATAAACGAGGTATTAGCATTCACGTGTCGCTGTCGGGGCCAACAGCGCCGACCCGCCCACCTGTCGATCTTATCTGCGCAAAGCCTCCACGTTTTGCTGACATTATAGTTTAACTTCGAGCATTCGAGCATTTGCATCGTCCTTTTGGTGGCAAGTAGTTTATAATAAAAATTTCTTAACTTCTTTTTATGATACTTCAGTTTTTTTTTAAAATTTTCTAATCAGATAAAGTTGTATATACACCTGTAATACCGCATCATATTGAACTAATCTGTGTACCTAATTACTATGACAAGTCGATAGTGTGTTTTTTAATTAGACTTGCCCGTTGGCGCAGTGGGCAGTGACCCTGCCTTCTGCTCCTGGGGTCGTTGGTTCGATTCCCACCTCGAGTCTGGGTGTATAGATGATTTTCGGCTCTTAACACGTAGGTATGCAATGCAGTATAGTAAGATAGTTTACGGCGCTTCAGGACGTGACTGGAGTTTGAATTATTATATGAATAGCTCCTTCCTTACTATCTATCTCGCCTTTCACATACACATACTTTTACGTCGCACTGAAAACGCTTAGAACTACTGGACCAAGAAAGATCATGTGAAAGGAGACTTACCACTATCCTTCTAATCGCCACATATAGTAACTTTATATAGTGGTGATCACATATAGTGGTCTTTGGCTATCGAACAAAAGTCCGCCCTCGCCCATTGTTAGTGAGTGAAGCATTCTAGACGATAAGCTCGCCGACAGAGTAAAAATTACAAAACTACAAAACACAAGTCGTAAGTGTGGCCCAAACAGCTGTTAAGTTAATGTACAATTGTGCTGGATATGTCTGCCTCATATTAGATGATCTTTAGAACAAATTCTTCACTCTAATGACCCCAGACCAGAATCGACCTCGCGGCTAACCAAGACTGAGATGGAGGAATGACTTGGATCGTTATAATTGGTTTTTATTATGTTACAAGCGGGCAGACGAGCAGGCAGCAGGCACGGAAGTGCCTACCGGCGCCCATGGACATCTGCACGACCAGAAGGCCAGCAGACTAATAATTTAATATTTATCTTAATATTTATTTTATTTATTATATACTGAAATAATTGCCAAAACTTTTTAGCGATTTCCCAAAAAACTGCTTTTTTAAGTTAGGTCAGTTTGTGATTAAGGGTGTGACATGTGTATATACACTTTGTTGGTTTTTACAGTATAAAAACAAACGTCGCGTGCTAGCGTTAATTGTTACTGTAATCGTGGTTAACTTGTGAAGTTAAACGTTATAATAATATTTAATTACTCATACGTGCCGGCAACAAAACAGTGATTTATTTTCACTAACCCAACCTGAGGTAATATTTCACTGGAATAACTCTTTTTACTTTAGCCAAACAAATGGCAAACAAGGCTTAAGTAATTTGTGCATGAGTTACAAGAAAATTACCCATACATGAAACTAGCTATAAAATGTACGCAGGATATAAATATATACAGGACTATACGACACCCGGACGTCTGTTCCTAAAGTAGACATCTTAACGCCTGTGTTATAGGTAACAGCCGCCTGTTATACACAAATATTTTTCTTTTTAGAAATATATAATTACATATACATGGATAATCGAACCCACGATCCCCAGAGCAGAAGGCAGGGTCACTGCCCACTGCGCCAACGGGCCAGCCGAATATGAAAAAATGTGGCAATGTAAATGGCAAAGTAGCTAGGTGATCCGGGGGACGCGTACCCGTAGTGGATCTGACCAGCTATCAGACAGACAAAGGAAGATACACTCCCTGGGAGTATATCACTCACTGATCTGGCTGAAACCTTCTCCATTTGAAGAAATCGATTTAAAATAACTAAGCAGTGCTGAGTCAAGTGTGTGGTACACTTAATGACTCAGCACTGCTTTGCGATGGATTTTGGGACACGTCCATTAACTAAATCGCATTTTAATTCCGTTTCCAATTGCGCTCTGTTAATTCGCAATGACACCGGGACCTCGATTTCGCGTGAATTATTAAAATCAGCAGCATTTTGTTAAATTATTTAAAGCTTTAATATAATTTTGTGTTATAAATAGGGTCATTATATTGCATTATAAAGGGTCGGCCTTACAGTTAATTTTGTGGACCCAAATCACAATTTTACTAATCACTTTCTGAACAACCTTTTGCTGAGCCAATCTCCGGTTTTGGAGCAAACCGTACTTTGCTTAGTCTTTTTGTTTTTGCTGAGGTCGTTTTAGTACAAAGATCATTGCATTTTTTTTTTCAATTAAATTTTAATTGAAAAAATTATTTAAATGATTGGGAAAAAAATGATTTTAAGCATTTTCAAGTCTTATCGGATTAAAAAAAAGGACATCCTCATAATAAGACAAAACATCGTCGTAAAGGGACAAACAAAAAATAAATTACATAGATCCGCGGATAAGGCCGAGAGAAAATACAACACACTGCACTGCACTGCACTGCACTGGACAACTGCAACACCAGAGGGCTCGCAGATACTCGCTGCTCGCTCTTTTCTTGAAAGTACCTAAATCGTATCGGAGTACGTCACATGTATCAGCTACACCACGGAATGCGTCACCCTAGCTCAGTTCCAATATTTTTCTGCTGTGACTCAACGCACAGTTTGCTCCAACGCTACAAGATTTAAGTGCCTTTAAGGTTTGAAAACAATGACCTTCATAACTTTATGAAAAATAATAATAATTAAATATCAGCAATATAATTTATATAAACAGCGACAGCCCTGTTGCGCGTACATAAATATGTTAAAACCACATAACTATATCTCTTATTTCCGAAGCTATAAGAACCATAGATTCTGCACCATATTTTTTTAGTCGCGGTAAAAACTAACGAGAGCATTGCAGCTAACCGACATGTCTCACGAACATGACAAACGATGCAACGAAGATAAATTTAAAATTGCACTGGATGGCGGTTACGTTTTTTTGATTAAATTAATGAGATACATCGGTAGTACTTTATAACTTATACAATACTCACATCAAAATTTTCTTTATGGTTTTAATGTCTGCTATTAGTTTTCTAGGAAGCTCCTTTAGTCAGTTCCAGTTAATTATAGACATTCTAGCGGACCCGACAGACGCTGTCTTACCGTTGACTTTGAATTTTGGCTCGTCTGTTGTAAGCCAATTGATAAATCTCCTTTATTTTTTTTCCATAAAACGTGATGCTGGCCGGTTGTTGTAATAATAATTTTACATAGCACGTCAGTCAAAAGATCTATTAATAAAGCCGAGCATCAGACGAGCGAATGCTCATTCTAGCCCTGCTATATCAAATTCTTTTAGTTTAAACAGAAGTAGAGAATTCTTTTGTTGTTTTGTCTGCGTTCACAAAGATTCTAATTCTAGAATTTTGTTCATTTAGATTGTGGCGTAAACGCCAAGAACGAGCTATCGTTTACACTAAACGATCGAGAAAGAATGCTCTTGTTCTAGCTCTATGTTCGTTTGGTCTAAGCCCACCTTTATATGGAGGTGGAAGGAAGAATTCTATAGCGCATATCAGAGGCACCACGTGACCACAAATTAATCCTAGAGGCGGCAGAAGGCAACAACCAACGTCCGATAGTCTTAGTTCACCGACCGACGGCCGCCCTTGAACTGCTCGCTGGACACGTGCGACCGATCGGACACTTCATGCGCACTTCATTAAGAAAACCACTAAGATGTTTTTGTCCATTTCCTTGAATAGATTGTGATCGTATTGATTATTATCAATGTTAGCTAATCATTATTGTAGTGTACAGATAAAAGAGGGTAGTTGTTCATAAGGCATAAATACAACGACACGCAGGTAAACAGGGTCAGTCGTGTTGCAACCGTGGACTGGGTAACAACTATCTAAGTACATTGTGCTCAGTGTTAAAATCACACATAGTTACATGAGTAATAATTACAGTAAATTATATTAAGATGTATATGAGAATATCACACTCGTATTTCCTAAATTGGTGCTACTTCTTCTTTTTCTGTGTTTTTTTGTGTCATTCGATTACTTCCTTTCACACAAGTTCAAACAAGACTGTTTAAAAAGAAATACACAAAGAAAGAAAGACAGAAAGAAAGAAAGACGCCCTGTAGTTAGAACCTGTTCGCATTATAATTCATCAATTTATTTTATAACAAAATAATAGCGAAACCTGCTGTGGGGCGCCAGTTAAAACGGAAATGTCATCCATTAACTCTCTTTAATATATAACTACCCCACACATTGTGCACATCAATTTGAGTGGATAGATTTCTTCTTATCGGTTGTCGCTTCATTTTGATATGTGATATCACTTTTGGTAGTTTAAACTTCAATATACTGTATACATAAAAATGAAAAACTTAAAAATATCGGTCACAGTGCAGCATAAGAAAAATACCGTTATACGAGTATGCTAACAAATATAACATAGTGCGGTTTTCTCGATGGGCGCGGCGGGCTTGGAGTTTAGTCATCTGTAATCTAGACTAAAGCGGATATCGAACCCGGAACTAAAGATAAAGACGCAAAAAGGAGAAAAAAAATTAGACTGCGTTCTGACATTTTCTCACTTCTAATTGACATATCAACCAAAATAGCTGTTTCCTCTGTAATAAGAATTTTGAGGTTAAGAATTTATTAATCAGAAACTTTCTTCCAGCGAGGAATACACACTGAGTATACCTCAATACTGTTGACTGTATATTTTACTTTAATCTGTCGTGCAAATTGATTTAAATATTAATACGTTTTATACAATGTCAACTGTCGGAAATGTCTATGTATTTTTGATAAGGCTTTTTTCGCGCATTTGACAAGTTGACGGAGCAACATTTTGACTTCATTCGCATCACTGGGAACGTTGTAAGATTTCTGCTGACTTTATCGTGATAAGAGTGATGGCCGGTTCCTATATGCAAATGTAATAAATTTTTACTAATAGAAAAAAGGTTCATTTGAAAGAGGCCCATATCAATAGTAAATGGTGATGGAAGATGAAAGATCACGATGTTGACATCAGTTGTGATGATAATAATTAAAATTGCATCAAATTTGAAACCTTAAATTTTCCTGATCAACTTTGGAAATTTTAGTCAGTTTCTATTTGGATCATGACTTCTTTATTTCTAAACAAACATTTTATTATGTAATAAAATTCTCGTGTTTGTTGCTATGCTTCTCGGAAACGGTTTGACCAATTGTCACGATGATGTTTGTGCATTTTTGGTATGTCTGAGAATCGATCGCAAACTATTTTTCGATCGGAAACCCCCACGTGATAAGGGTAGGACACGTGGACGAAGTCGCGGGGTACAGCTAGTTTTATATAAAGTTTGATAACTCGCAAAAGTATCGGTAAATTGAATAGAAAAAGGTTGGAAGGGGTTGAGTAATTTTATGCCTATACTCAATTCACGATAATAAAAGTCAACTTTTTCCCGAAAATTCGATGTTCATATCAACCCCTCGTCCTATTGTGTCTGAACCACCTTGAACCCGAAAGAATATATTTCATACAATTACTTGAGCGAATCTCTGAAGCCTTAAAAGTTTCACTTCGCTAGACGATATCTCATTAAGAAGACACATTGACCTCGTACTAAGCCCAGACGTCTTTTTTTATGTTACAAGGGGCAAACGAGCAGGCGATTCACCTTAGTGACTACCGACGCCCATAGACATCAGAACCTCCAGGAGGCTAGCAGATGCGTTCCCGGCCTTTACAACACAAGCACAAACGGAACGAAACGCAACAGCAATGCCATCATTTGACGTGACAGCATTGCCGCCACTTCCCGCCGATCTTATGTGAGAAAGAGGTAAAAGGAACTAAGTGTTAGAATATAAAAAGGGATCTTGCCCAAAACAAAAGGTGCAAAGACTTGAATGTTATTATTGCTGCCTTAGAATTAGAGAATAATAAAAGGAAAAAGGACTTCGATGACCACTGTTTTACTATATGAAGAAACTTGCACCGACTTTAAGCTAAATGCTGGATTTCGGCTTAGCTGAGCATTGTCAAATTAACTTTAAAACTTTTGGACAATCTCTATGCACGTTTAAAAACGAAATAAGAATCTTAAACGTATCTAATCACCTCCAAGCATTATTTATTTTCTGAAGGTTAATTTCAGTATTGCAGGTGAGGTACTGTCGATTCCAAATCTACTTCTAAACTCTACCTTTATATAAAGCAGTAAATAAACAAGAATATTAGAATCGTAGTTATTAAAATAACCCATCTTCAACAGATAGAGGTAACATCAAAAAGATTGTCAGTAGTGAAATTTAACTTTTAACTAACCAATTAGAAAAACCAAAAACGAAGCATTAGGCTAATGTGGCGTGGACAGTTGACTCATCTCCAAGAGATATGACAGTCATTGACCTGACCGCGGTCTTCTCTAACTGTTGGCTGCATTGCATGAAATGTTGGCAAACCGTCATTACGCTCTCAAAATATCACATGAAGTATATTTTTATAGTGGCCAAATATAATCTTTGAAGCGTGCTCACTGAATCAGGTATTACATTATGTTATCCTATAATATTATCTCCGATCGTGTTCCCGTTCCCGTTTCAGTATCCATACCTGGGATGACATCTATCTTTTAAACAATTTACAATGTGTTTAGTGAACCATATAAAGAACGATATCTAAAGCAAAAATACAGTTATTCAAATGATACTTTTACTTACGTTTACTTCATAACTCGTCTCGCAGCGACGAACGCAAATCACTCAAGTATGAAACAATTGATTAGAATTAATTTACACACGACTAGCATCTCTTTTTTAAGTAATATTATAGGTTCAAAACTCTGCGTTTTCACGTGAATGCTTCGGCAGTAAATCACAATTCGAAATTCGAACCTATAACAGACACACCTTTGGTAGTAAACGTTAGATTTTACAAAAAAATATTTTTTTTTATCTTAATAACCATACATGGGTAACTGTTAATAAATAATTTAATTGCAAACACCGGTTCCTTTACACTTGTTTAATAATATATGTGAATGCGCAAACAACAAATTCCTATGAGAATTACGATACACTTAGGCCGCTTCCTCCGCGCGCGACACAAATTCCAACTGAATGTGGTCAGTAAATAAACTGGTTTTTTGATAGGAGAATAGTTGTGTAGCGTAACCAGTTGCCAGATTATAGTAAAGTATTACCTGAATTCTGTGACTAGAATTTTGATATATTATTTCTGATTAAAAATAAATGTTAATGATTACGTTTCTATATAGAGCTGCTGTTCATAAAGAATGTCTAATTAATATATACCTAATACCTAGCTATTTTCCGTGACTTCGTCGATAAAAATTATTCTTGCGAGATCCCTTATACCTCCTTTACCTCATCCATTCGCAAAATCCGTTCTTAGCGGATATCTAGTAATTATCGACTATTCTTGTTGTCGAACTTAACTTTTAATTGTCCCACGGTTTACGAGATTTCGGGATAGGTGAACTTTCGCTTTTATATATAGATAGATAATAGCAAAGTTTTTTCGACTGTGATAATATATTCATGATTTTAAATAAATCTGATATATACGATTGTTGTTTAGCATAACGGCAAATAAACAAAATTTCCCACAGCGCGTCTATTTATTTCCTCTATAAGTTTACAGAATAATGCATGCTACTCACGTATCGATAAACCGTTGCGAAAAAACTGTGCAGTTAAATCGAACGTTCCTAGCGCATCTAGCGAAATGAGTGATACAAACGCACCGATAAAACTGTGCAGTTTAATTGTCAACGATTTTTCAAACACACGTATCGATGAAACTGCGCATTTTAAGCCGCACAGTTTTTTCGCAATGGATTATCGATACGTGTGTAGCGGCAATTATGCAGATCTATTTTCAAATAGTTTAAGATAAAATTTTACGTAAAATTGAACCGCTTATCACGTCTGATCTGCGGAGATTTTACGTTCCGTCTGTATAAGAAAAGGACAAGTGTTTTTTTTATTAATAAAAGCTTAAATCAAACTCATATTTCAAAAATCGAACACAACAGACGTCCTCTGTAAATCTTTATACTTCTTAATATATAAACCTGAAGAGTGTGTTTGCTTGAACGCGCTAATCTCAGGAAATACTCCGATTGGAAAAATTCATTCAGTGTTATAGTTTATTCATCGAGGAAGGCTATATATATACCATCAAGCTAAAACGGTATCTTTTTTTTTTCACCTAATTTTATGCGAACGTTGTATTTATACGTATTGGTAGAAAAGTATTAATACTTGCATTCTTTTTCCCTTCCCAATATACTTAATAGTACTTTATCTGATATGTCAAAATTTGATTTTTAAATACCCAAAGTCTTAAATGAGAATTCGCAAAAATTCATCGGAGTTGTTACAGTATTTAAAAAAATAGCTTTTTAATTTTTCTCCCGCTTTTACCTTCCCAAACAAAATTGTTTAGGTGGGAAGTGTCATGAAACCTACAGCTTACTGCAATGTATGTGAGCTGACCACATCAAAGATCGTTTGTGAATAAAAGCCCGGCTGGAGGGCAATGAGGCTTTAATCATTAGTTAAACGATTAATAAAAAGTGTCAGGCCATTGAAGACCTCAGCCAGCCTTTAGTTAATGCCTTTAGTTAATTCAATATTTAATGTTTTATCTTTTTAGATGAATCATGAAAAAAATTTAAGCCTATACCTAAGATACTCTGTTCTAATTCAGATCCCTGGATTGGTTTGTTGTAAAGTTTCAATAAAAAGTGTCAGAATTGACCGCAAGTCTGTAACTTTAAGATATATATGTATTTATACAATTGCTATTTTAATAAAATTCGAATGTCTTTTTTTTTGTACTAAACATAAAATTTTCCTATTGGTCTCCGTTATTATAATAATAACAAGAATAACAATTCGAGATGTACAATTCTGCCAGATTGTGTCATTGTTCTAATGACCTATTATTCGTTGGCGATTTTCCAAAAAAAATCTGAAATTAAGTCTAAACTGTCTCTATGTATATTGGACTCAGAAGAAATGTAGTTCGGTGATATTTCACTTTCCTTTAAGTGTTGTTAAAAATGGTTTATGATGTTCACTAATGTTAAGCTCTCCGGAACTACTAGTGCGATATGAAAAAATTTTTCAACGTTAGATAGCCCACTTATCAAGGTAGGCTTATAGGCTATATATCAGCAAGGTATAGCGTCGAAAATACAACATTGATCAATAAAAAAGCGTCGCATTAAATCTTGGTGTTGGGACTTTTTCAGCATCGTCGGTACGAAAATATACCGTAAATGTATAGGAATAGCGTTTAAAATACAACATTGCTCAGTAAAAAAGCGACGCGTTAGAAAAGCGTTGCCGTGTGAACAGATACTTGGGAATACCTGTTAATTTACGAGCTAAATAGTATTAATAGAATATTTGACAATAAATAAGAAATAATGACAGCGGATGGATTATATTAAATTGTTGTATTTTAATTGACATTTTCTATCTGCATTGACATTATTTGTTTTATTTTATTTTAGTACCCTGACATATATATTAGCAATTTATAAAAACTCGTCAATGATCTTCATTTATTGATAAATTCTTGACGTCAATAATTATGTTTGTATATTTTTGTTTTTTTTTTTTTAATTAATTTTGCTACGCCCAGAAGTGGTTTCATGTGTGTATTGTTCGTATTATGCAAATGAATAACAAATGAAAATAACATATAATTTACTCAATAAACTTTAATTAGAGGTAGCGCCACGTTTGTAGCCGAATTGGGCCGGCGCGTCCGGGTACCAGTACCTCTTTCTCACATGAGATCGGCGTGAAGTGGCGGCAATGGAAACCCCTTCCGTTACGTGAAATAAAAGACTGAAATTTGAAAGGATCTGGTTCAAACTCAGACCACATTGATCTGCTCTTACAGGCACACTAGCTATACGCTTAGTTGGAAGTTTTTTTTAAATCTATAATAAGGGACAAACGGGCAAGCGGTTCACCTAAGTGACTATGAAAAAATTCACCAACTCGCAGATGCATTCCTGGCTTTTGTTAAACGACATGTTTATGTTGTTCTATACGTGCAAGTTCTGATTTCATTCGTGCTAGAATTATATAGCAACTAAGTTATGTAAAACGGTAGGATTAATGTGTCATATGACGTTCAGTTTCGAACGTAAAAGTGAGTAAAACTATCGAGGATGTACTTGCTCTCAGAAGGCCTTACACAAACATTTGGAACCGTTCGTTCAAGTCGAAAATTCGACTTTGAAAATATTCGTTCTGGGCCCACACGAGGTTTGCATGAGCATTGATTAAAAACGTGACACGATAAAGACTTGCCTCTTGTGTACGTAACTCGAATATTTTCATACTAAATACAGTAGAATCTTCGAATTCAAACGGTTCAAAATATTCGTGCTAACCCTACAGAAGGCAAGTCGTTATTAATGTCATGCTTTTAATCAATGCTAAAGCAATTCCCCCCACTTTTATTAAGGACAAAACCCTTTCCAGCTGCGGTTGTCCTTTTTATACGTCGTTAAATTTCATAACGCCTCCACTGTAATTAGAAAACTTCCCCTGTTCATACCTTTTCCTTTGAAAACCTTCATAATAATCTCCATTAAAAAAGGATAAAATTTCAAACATTTATTTCTTTCAACTACAATAGAAGCTCGTTGAAACGTAATTCTAACATTCCTGGAAAGAGAATTCATTTCAAGAAGTATAATTTGAAAAGTTTGATGACATTGTTAGCAATAACGGAATTATTGGAGCATAATATACCATAATGCGAAGAGGAGGTGACAATCTTGAAAATCTGGTCATCGTTGGTAACACCGAGGGTAAGAGGCCTCGTGGTTGTTCGCCAACCCGTTGCTCCGACCAGATCAAAGATGTCACCTCCTTTAACCAGTTCTACCAGGCGGTGAAGTCAAGTTTGAATTGGGACCAGTGGTGACGGATTGTCCAAGAATGCGGATCTTGTGATCACGATCCTCAGTAATGAGGGAATGGATAACGAAGAAGAATATATCATAAAAATGGCTGTATTTCCATATACAAGATCACATGCAATACTTTTTTTGGGTACCATTTGCAGCAATTTAGCGGAGAAACTATTTGGCCTGGCCTTCTGGTGGTGCAGATGTCCATGGGCGCCGGTAGGCACTTCGGTGCCTGCTGCCAGCTCGTCTGTCCCATTGTAACATATAAAAAAAAAAAAAAAAAAAACTGATTACAAATCGATACATCATTAGTTTAGAGAATGGTTTTTAACATTCCAGTGATTGTAACTTACTTGAAATGAGCGCAGCATGCATTAAAAAGATTACTGAAGCTAATACTAATTTCTAAATAATATTATATTTTAAATGGAAAACAATATTATATGCTACAACTAATTACAAAACAAATATTATCCGGATTTCTGAAAAACCAGTCTTAGATGGGGTCACCCATCCATCACTCGGTCACGGTAAGAACTGCTTAACTAAGCGATCGACTCAAATACTGGCTTCTGATTAAGCTACGAACTACTCAGGAATGTAAATAAATTAATGGAATCTAATTATCTAGCCTCGCCCAAAATCTCTGTATACTCAGTATTGGTATTCCCGAATCGATAATGTCTTAAGGACCCTCAAATATAGGACACACGCATTTCTTAAAGGCTTTTGATTCACAGTTATTCATGAGCGTCGGTAGTTACAATTCCATATAGTAAATAAATAATCTTTATAACCTTCCCAATATTACGGATTACTAGCGGTCGAGAAGAATATTGAACAGTTGGTGTTTTATTGATCCCCATCAATAACTCCTGGAAAAGACACCAACGTGTCCGTTACGGCTTGTATAAGGAGGTATGACGACAAAATAAGTCATATATGTAGTACTCCATCGAATACCCCCTTATAATAAATTGCGGAGGACGTGGTTGTGGGGCGAGTTAAGATGGCCGATTGCCGTCTTACTCCATCCTCGTAACCACCACAATCTCACAACTAATATCACCCAGGGACATGAATCAAATTTGGAAGTCCTATTTGTTAGACAAAATAACGATTCTTTTAACTTCGAAAAATATTAAAATCTTAAACGTCTTTTCATTTAAATTTGTAACTTCAAAAAAAAATTAGAATAATTATGAACTATAGACGATACTTTATACAGAGGCCGGCAATCTTTTGACAAACTAGGGCCGTATCGTTAAAAAATGCTATGTTGGCGGGCCACACCAAAAATAATCATTTAAAAATAGGGGTCTACTTTTCTATTTATGTAGTAGATATTATAAACGACTAGTTGCTACCCGCGACTTCGCCCGCGTAAAATTAGGCGAAAATTTTTAGCGGGATTGTATATAGCCTATAGCCTTTCTCTATAAATGGGCTATCTAATACTGATTTTTTTTTTCAAATATCTCTGTACGGCAACCAGCCCGTACATAAATAAATACATATAAATAATATACACAGACTCGAGGCGGGAAGCGATCCCACGACGTTCGGAGCGGACGGCAGGGACACTGCCCACTGCGCCAGCAGGCCAGTCAATATGGGTTGGCGGATTACGCACATCTAAAACTTTATAAAAGTTACAATGTTTTTTTAATACAGACATACTTACAGAAGTACAACTAATAATTGTAAAATTATAACAAGAAAAACCGACTTCAAATTATCAGAACTGGACCAAATTGAAACGAGAACGAACACTCGGGAAGCAACAGCTTTCAGATAACAAAAAGAATCATCAAAATCGATTCATCCGGTCGAACGTTCTGAGGTAACTAACTTAAAATAATACTGTGCAATTCAGAAAGGCCACCTTTTTTGAAGTCAGTTGAAAATGATAAAAACATTGTTTCCTTCTTTATTTATTATATATAATTTTTTTATTTGTTACAGGTAAGAGATGCTGACTTCAACTAAATTCTAAGTAAATTTCTTCGCAAATGCCGGCGCGGTTTTGTCTGTAAAAAAAACTGTTACGGACAGATGATACAAGAACGGTATGGCGGCGTCTTCGATCGTGGACGCCGTTGGACGGACTGATCCTGGAAGAAATCTCGAAAACCGCGGCATGTACAAAGATCAAATTTGGCAAGGAGGTAGTTGCTAGAAGACATCCGCTAAAAAAGCTGTTTGTTATGGCCAGAGTAAGAAGGTCTAGGGTCTCTTGCAATTTCACGCAGACGAAGTCACAGGAAACAGGTAGTATATGTAAAAATGAAAATGGCAAAGAGCGTGTCAAGATATGCATAGAAGGGTTTCGTATCTGATACGCTTCAAACGTATTTGTTAAATAACTTCCAAGGTTCAAAATAATTTTTCGAAAGTCCGATTTTGTTCAAAATAATTTTTCTAACGAGTCTTTAGCATGTTCTATCAACATGGAAAATTTCAAGTCTATATCTAATACTTTGGAAATGCTAGAGAGGGGACCTTACGGGCCGACAGACGGACGGACGGATGGACAGAGCGAAATTATAAGAGTTCCTTGTAGTAATATGGAACACTGAAAAACATACACTCGAATTGAGAACCTCTTCCTTTTTTTGAAGTCGGAATAAATATATGTTGACAAATAACATAATCCAGAGTGTCGCGCATGTTTATTCCTAGGCGGAAAAAGTGCGACATTTTACGTATAAACTGAAACATGCGAGAGCCCAATCGGTCCTATCCCAAAATTCGTTCCTAAGTGGACGTGTATTGCCTAAAAACTACCTCCTTGCCCAACTTCATTCTTGTACGTTACGCAGTTTTCGAGATTAAGTTTTATATAGATAGATAAGGTATGTCATCGAAAATGTCTTATGCAGACATTTAGAGGCTAAAACGCCATAAAATGCACAACGCTTATGGACTACGGCGCGAAGAATTTTATCTCGAAACCTGAGACGCGGTTTCTCGAACAATAAAATTCAAATGGGAATCCCATAAAAATATCGGAGCGAAAAATCAGCGCACGCTTCCGCACGACTTAGCCCTTTTTGAATTGTTCATATCGATTGTGTTATACTAGTCTTTACACATGACTTTGTTCGCGTTTGATTCCCATCATGCAATGGGTCAACTCGGATTTCTCCAACCCAATTTAGGCCACCACTTAGTAGCTTGAGTATACCACAACCTTGAGTCCTGCCCAACCCCACTTGAGTTCGACCACCGTGATCCCAACATCCTTGACTTTTCTACGGAGTTGGATTTCGGTATTACGAACTCGGTCTTGGAGTTTGATGCCAAGCATAGGGCGCTCCATGGCTCTCTGTGCAATTTCCAGCCTGTACATAGCCTCTTGTATCGTCCATGTCTCGGCACCATAAGTCATTGTGAGTAGGATACAGTCCAGCATACATATGCTGATAGGTAAATAAGGTATTTCTTAATAACTTTTAGGTAACGTATGTATATGTTATAAACAATATAGGAAGCCAATTGTAAGTTACAATCAGCTAAACTGTACATACCTTTGCTCGATGCGATAAAAAACAACTAAGGCTAAAAGACGAGCTATAAATAATGGTAGCGCCATGCTTGCAGTCGGCAGCCGAATTAAGCCTTTGCGTCCGGGCACCAGGACCTCATTCTCACATAGTGGCGACAATACTGTCAGGCCAAGTGATAGTCGCGTTTTGTTCGGTTTATAAGAATTCCCTGTGGCCCACGTCCTTTTTTAAAAGCTGGCAACGCATCTGCGAGCGCCCGGGTGGTGTAGATGTCCATAGGTGTTTGTATAATTGCGTGGACGGTGTGCTTATGTGCGTTCAATGTGAACGTAAGTGTAATCCCAAATTGGTTATGTGAGCCATTGGCAAGCACTTCGAAGAACCGAAGATCGTAGCTTTCCTGTCCATTAGTGTCCTGATGGAGTCGCTGTAGCCGAACACGGCCAGAAGGCTTGGTGAAAGAGACGAACATCATAGTTTTCCCGCCCATTAGTGTCCCGAAGCAGTCATTGTATCCGAACATGGACAGAAGTCTTGGTGTTGGTAGTAAGGTAGGTAAACAGCCTGGCCGTTTCCATCTTGTAATATAAAAAAATGACATCGCTAGTTCAAGTTGTTAAGTAATAATTACAGATCCCACCGTTTATTTGTGGACACACAGAGCCCAGTCACCTTCTAAACTTTAACCGAGCTTTCATATTCCTTATTCGGGTTATACAAACACACCGTTTGTCGTTTCGCTTTCAAGACAAACGTTTGCCGAGCTCTTGACACGCGTTGAAAATAAACAGTCGCAGGGTAACGGCTGTTTTCCTTGTTGCATATGCAAATGTATAACTTAGATTAACTTATAAAAGACCTTCTAACTTAAACAACACTTATTTTTTTCGTAATATTACGCAGAGAAAATAGATAATCGCAGGGCTATTGACATCTTTCTTGTTGGACTAGCAAATTTATAACTTAGAAGGTATTTTATTGATATGCGCAGAATAGCTAGAAATTTAGTCACAGGGACATTGTTGTCTTTCTTGTTGTAAATGCTTTATAACATAGATGAACTTATAAAAGACCTTCTACCTTAAACGACACTTTTTTCTCGATATATACAGAATATCAAGAAATATAGTTGCAGGGTAAATTTATAACTTAGATTAACTTATTTGAGGCCTTCTAACTTAAACAACGACTACTTCTCTGGCATGTATTGAGAATAAATTGTCGCAGCGCTTAAAGTATCATAACATTTGTCTTTTATGTTTTTTTTTATTCATATTAAACACCTTTTCAAGGTAATGTGCAAATAGTTTTTAATATAAGCTGTCTCTCTATATGTACATCTCATTTTGCCTCACTTTTTTCTATAACTAAGAAAGTACCCTTTAATTTATTATGAAATTAACTTCAAGGAAGTACATTTTAATTTAGGGCGAGTTATTTGGACCAACACCGCAGTACAATGTCTATTTATTATAATGTTAATGAGCGCGGGCAATTAATGAGGTGCGCGTAACTAGCACGCCGCCCGCTGATATTCGGATAGCCTGTTTTGGTCTAAGCCTGATCTATACCTGTGTCGGACTTGAGCATTAAGACCGACTCAGACTAGGGGCTTAGCACAGTAAAACTAACTAATAAGCTTTTTAAAATAACTAAAAAGAACCAAGAGCGTGTCAAGAGACGCTTATATAGAAGAGTTCCGTCTATGATACGCTATTAACGTATTTGTTAAATAAATTCAAAAGTTTTTGTCAGATTTCGTTCAAAGTAAAATTACTTTGAAGTTTTTAACGTGTTTTATCAACATTGAAAATTTCAAGTCTCTGGCAAATCGGGATATCTGGGGAATCAGGGGAGTCCACCTTACGGGCAGACAGACGGACGGACAAACATACAGAGCGAAATTATAAGGGTTCCTTGTAGTACTACGGAACCCTAAAAACTAGAATAATAATTTGACCCGCATCTTGGAGGAAACATTATATTCAGACCGTCGTCGTCGGCGTCGATAAACCACACTAAACAGTGTCTCTCAGATTCTGCAGTGATTTGTTAAAAGCTACCAATACCTATTTTTAATCAAATCAAATCAAATCAAATATCTTTATTAACTTTAACTGCTTCCTATTATAGCCCACGTTCTTAAAAAAGTTAAAAGTTCATAAATCAGTAATTAATGGACTCTCACTAATGGTCGCAGTAGAGCTGGTAGGCCGAGGAAGAGGTGGTGCGACGATTTCGACGCCTTTGCGGGAAAGGAGTGAATTGGTTTAGCTCTGGATAGAGAAGAGTGGTCTGAGGGGAAACCTTTCCCCAGCGGTGAGACATTACATTCTAATTTAAAAAAAAAATAATAAAATTTACCATTTTCAATATCGTTTATAATGTCTACCTACACAATATTATATAGTATTATACATATAATAGAATAATATCTAGAAACCTATTTCCAAATGATTATTTTACAGGCGTGGCCCACCAACATCTAATTAATTAATAATGTAGTCCGCCTGTGTCTTATTTTTTAACAATGCGGCCTTTGCCTGCCAAAAGGTTTCCGATCCCTGACGTAGAGTAAAAGAGAGTTGCCAATTAAGACACTAGTTATCAAAAGAGCTAATGAAGATACCATCATTTGCTACATATTATGTATATCTTAATACAAAATCATTCGTATATTTGACTAGTCTGACATTTAAAATGGAAATAAATAAATAACAAATATTTGCCGCGAACGTGTGAGGTGGTCTTAGATCGCGTGCGCAACGTTTACAATTAAATAAAGTTCTTATATATGGTGGCGTTTATACATATTTGTCCTTGAAGTCAGCAAAGTTCATCATTGAAATGATCATTCAAATGTAGCTATGTATGACTCCGTTATGGCCAATTTTTACCAATTCGTATAAAGAAAGTCGGATGGCTCATTCATTTTTTAAAACACACCGCACCGCTGGTACCGGTTCTATAAGTTGCAGTAACGTTAACAAAAAAAATATAGGAAAATTTATTCAAGAAGTTTTTTTTTATTTATAAGTTTAGAACGTTATTCTCCTATTAATCTCGAAATTAACATACCGGCAGAATATACTTGTATATAACATAGCTCTTTATGTCATTTTTCAAGTACTCGCTCAGTTACTATCCTTAAAATTTTACTAGCTACTTTTAAAGACCGAAACAAGTGGCGTGAATTCCTGTCGGTGGCCAAAACTCACTTTGGGTTTCTGAGCCATTCCAGTAAATAAGTAAGTAAGTAAGTAAGTTTAAACATAAACTCACAAAAAGATCTTTACACTATTTAATTTTTTTTTGTATCCCAAGGAGCAAACGAGCAGGCGGTTCATCAGCTGTGTGAATACCAACGCCTATGGACACCTACACCGCCAAAAGGTTCACAGTTGCAATGCCGGCCTTTAAAAGAGAGGCCCTTTTTGTGTGTGGAAACAAACTTGGCACAAAAGCTGGATGCTGTGGGTGATTCGAATTCTCTCCGCCAATAAAATGGACACTGCAAATTCTGGTTGCGCCTGCTGTCATATGTGACGTGTCCAAAAACAGAAACAGATGTTGTGTAATGCGTTTTGTTAACGCGCTCCTATTTATTACTAACACAGCAATAGAAAAATGTGCTACGATTTTTTTCATTTTAATTTATTGTGCCGATTACATTAGCGACAAATTACAAACATCCAAAATATTGGGTTTCTGCTCAAATAGGTGGTCGATTAGCAATTATGAGAAGTTTATTAGTTTTTCTTTATAGTTTCAAATATATCGTCTAATTTCGACGATTTTTGAAGTTGGATTTTAAATAATAATATATTCTTTAACTAGGCACTCCAGTTTTGACGATCTTTAATTTTCACGTGCTTTCTAGAGTTACGTAGTAAAATAAGGAAGCTTATAGTTTCGCTCAGTCCGTTCGTCTGTCTGTCCCTCTATCCGTTCGTCCACCATTATCACGTATCGAATACAGAACCCTTCTATATAAGTGTATCGTAACACGCTCTTGGACATTTTATCATTATCAATTTTGAATATATTACTTTACAAATATAGTGAAACCCATTGACTCATTGACATCTTGATGGGCATAGAGAAAACCAACGTTTTTACCTTGCCGCTTATCTATTTTATCATGGATATTATTAGAACAAATAGTGAATACTTTATACATATCCATCAAAAGAGCCCAATCGGGTGCAGTATCTAAGATGGAGACCGGCTTGACTCTCGATTTCATATATTTTATAGTAGATAAAAGCCGAGAATTTCAATTATTTGTAAAATTATGTCGTAAATACGTATTTTTGTGCGCTTACATTGCGTGCGTTGGTTAAACCTTACGAGATAGATCAAAATAATGTAATCCGTAATTGTATATTTTAAAAAGTGTATAAAAAAGTCAGCAATGGTATATATCTAACTCTAAAGTATATCCCACAGTAACCATTTTTTTCTTTTACATATTGCAAAACAATAATTTACTATTTACGAAGCTATTTTAAAGAATACCGTACTAATCCAATTAAATAGGCAAGATACGTTGTTCGTTTTATGCAGATCAAAATCGCCCTTTACAGCATATCATTAAAATTAATATTTTAGAAAATATAAGAGATTTATTTGGCGAGGGCAGAATGGGCGCGGTCTGTGAGGTAAGCGACCAATTGATGGCGCTATCTTTTGATATTCAATAGTAAAAGTAAGCCAACGTTCGGGCAGGACAATGTCTGCAGGGTCCGCTAGTAACGATATAATGTCGCGATAAAAAGCTAGGCCAAATTAAATATTTGTTCAAACGCAAGCAACTTTACTCGCTTTAGTGTCTTTGAATAAAGGAATATGTCCGGCCTGGATGACGAGACAACAACATCCTCTGGGATTTTGTTCTTCTTTCTCTGTAAATCCGTAATATTTTCGGTTCAATTCACGCTGAGGTTTCGTCATGCAAAACAAAACTCGCCTATTATTATATGCGAGTTTTATAAGCGATTATAATCGTTCTGCGCGTCGCCCTGCACTCGTGTTGTTTTTGTGTGAAATAAGCCCGGCCACACACGCACCGATCCGAGAAATACCCTTTATAGGTCAGTGGAAGTAGAACGGATTGATATCCGTAATATTTTCATTTCGAACCTCAACTCCATTGCGCTATCTTCATACCCACTCTTTGTACAAGCTTGTAAAAGTTTAATATTCCTAACGTTAGAGTTCTTGTGCCGATTTTTTTTGTCTGTTGTATTTTTGTTCTTATTTTTATTTTTGCAAATTTTAATTAAGTTTCTATTTGTTTAGTATGTAATGTACACTTTGTAAAATTAAAGAGCTTAATTACACAAATATAGAATAATTCTCATTGGAAGGCGGCCCTCAAGATACTGGGAATCCTAGTTTGGGGGCCAATACTGCTTTGATTAAGTGAAATGTATATTTTGGCCAAATAAACGTTATTTATTAGTTGAAGATGTTGTTTTAAATAGAGATAATCAATTATTGACTGGCCCATTGGCGTAGTTGGCAGTGACCCTCCCTTACGCTCCGTGGGTTGTGGGTTCGATTCCCGTCTCGAGTCTGGGTGTATTATCTGTACGTGTATATATTTGTCTGTTTCACACGCGTCTGTTACCTATAACATAGACATAAAATTGTCTACCTAAGGGGACAGACGTCCGTGTGTCATATAGTCGTACGTATTTATTTAATTATGTATTTATATTAAACTGCTCTAGTGTAAGCTAAATCTCACCTAACATATAGGTCCTGGAATCGATTCCCGGCTAATCGTTAATCGATTATTGTTCATGCCGTGTTGACGCCAATTAGGGAAGTGGGTGTGTATTCCTGCCATACCCATAATTACGAGATAAGCTATTTTTATTACCTTCTTCCATGATTTATCATACTTTATCACTAATCTGTTTAAAATAATGTTAGACTACTCTTTTAATAATAAGAAAAATATATATTAATCTATGTAATAGAGTGTCTCTTTCAGCCATTGCCAAATTGTTTTTTTATAAATATTTTCTGCTTTAATTGTAATGGAATTTTTATGAAATTCAACTTTCACCAATTAGTTTTCATTATAAGTATTATAATTCCAGATGTAACGCGTTCTAGTGTTACGCCACTTTTCTTATAACGAACGTATAGCGGAAAGGTAGAGGAGGGGGAAGGTGGACGACGGTGGGCTAAAGTGGGCGAAGGTGGGCGAAGGTGGGCGAAAATGTAAGGAGTAAACTTCAATCGTGCGTCGGAGCTGACACACAACTTTGTTTTAATTGTCTAACAAAACCTTTTTTATCTAAATGACCAGGATAACTCTAGGTGGAAGTGGAAGAAGAAGAGGAATAAGAAGGGAAAAACAGGCTAAAAATAGTGTATCTTTATAAACTAACCAGCTAGCACCATCTGTCCGGTGTCCTCGTCGGTGGTTACTCGCAAACTGGGATCCTCTCGTTGTAACTCACCAAGAGCCGTTTCCAACGCGTTCTGGTAGGCGGCGCTGGGGGGCTCGATGGAACAGAGAAACACGGGCTCTGGTATTGTGTTTCCTGAAAACAGTAATTTAAAAGAATTTAACAATACATATTTTATTCAATTAGGCATTTAGCATATTTTTTTTATATAAATAGCGGTAGACGATGGGGTTACGTGCCCTTATATAATCAAAATTACGTGCCATGCACGCGGATGAACCAATTTGTCTACACGTAAACAAGAACGATGGCTTTCTTAACGATCCATCGCTTTCTAAAAACTAGACACTACAGCATTCGAAGACATAAAGCCAAAGACGAGTGGGTCATGAAGACAAAATCAAACATTGTCTCTGCAGGCGTACGACTTAGGAGTATGTAAAATAGAAGTATTTGTTTCTCAGATCTACTGATTAAGCACATAAAATTTCATAAAAATCGGTCAAGCCGTTTCGGAGGAGTATGGTAACTAACACTGTAACACTAGAATGTTATTTATAAGATATAGATCAGTGTTTCCCAACGTGGGGCCCACGTCCCACAGGGGGCAATCTGATAGTTAAGGGGGGCAATTTAAAAATGAACTCGACACTACTTTGACCCTTTCGCTTTGGGTTATTTAAATGCAATGCTCTACATCGGTGGCAAATTTAACGAAAGCCTTTTAAAAAAAATGATTTAAATAATTATTAGGTATAATTTAATTTGACGTTACCAAAATGTCAACTTCCTAAAACTTATCATGTCTATTTCTAAAGAGAACAAAACTATTTTTAAAGGTTGAAAATTATGCATAAAAAATTTAGAAATGTTAAGGTGGGACACAGCCTAAAAAAGGATGGGAAACACTGTTATAGATAGAATGTTAACACGTGAAAATATGATAACGCTTATGATTCTTCTGACAATGAGGTGTCTTCTGTAATACCCCCTGCAACACCCAAACCCAACCCAACCTAGCCTAAACTCCTCATTAAGGGCCGGCAACGCATCTGCTGGCCTTCTGGTCGTGCAGATGCCCATGGGCGTCGGTAGGCACTTCGGTGCCTGCTGGCTGCTCGTCTGGCCCCTTGTAACATAAAAAAAAAGAAAAAAAAAACGCGAGAGACTTGTTTGAGCAAATGATGACGCTACTCTTTGGGATATGAAAAAATAGGCCCTTACTGCCAAAATACTTATATAGAGTTTGAGATTAAAACTAGAAGAAGACTGTCTTTATAAGACTCATCTTAATTTTAACTATAATATATATAACTAATTATATATCGACATATTGTGCTAAAAAGTTATTCATTAGTGTATCATTTTTAGATTCTTGTCCCTTTTTACGAAAGCACTTTAAAATTGGTTGAGTTTAACGTGTTTTCATGATTATTACACAATTCGTTAAGGAATTTGTTGCACAACAAATGTCATGGATTTCAATCAACCGGTCCAACATTGAACATTGCATTCCTGTAGTTAGTGTAATAATTGTTAAATCTTACTCATTTCTATTCTCCTCCAAAGTATGAAGATTACAATCCACGATGCTCACAAGTTTTGAACCTGTTTTTGCCCCTGTAATTTGTTTCTAGTAACCATTTAGTCACTACTTGCTTGCATCTATAACAGGTTAGCGGATAGATGTTTATTTTTTTTTTACATAAGATCGGTGTAAAGTGACGGCACGTTAAGTGTTGGTATTGTTGTAACGTATCGTTGGATTTTTGAGACTTCCCGGTGGCCTAAACTCGTCATTAAAGACTGGCAACGCATTTGCTAGCCTCCTGGTCGTGCAGATGTCCATGGACGTCGGTAGTGACTCAGCTGAAGCGCCTGCTCGTTGCAAATACCTAAACCTCAGAAACAAAAGGAATGGATTTGATTATATTTTTTGAACAGTTAAAAACATTCCTCGGCAACAGTAATGGACTGGCGAGGTTAATTACAAAATAACCGTAAATGAATCGTTAAATATTATGAGTGCCGGAGTCGGAGTTAACGTAAAATCCGTAACCGATTATATTGAAAAGTGTAAACGACCGATTTCTTGCGGATTCTTCTCTGTGGTCTAGCCGGACGACCCAGTGGTAGATTTTACAGACTACATGGAAGTACGAACAAGATACTCATAACCCCATTTCATATTCTCTTCTTAGCGTTAACCCGGTCTGGTACCAAGGTCCGTTTAGATTACAGAGGATGCGGCTGTGAGGAGAGTTAAGACCATGGACATCTGCACGACCAGAAGGCCAGCAGATGCGCTGCCGGCCCTTAATGACGAGTTTAGGCCACCGGGCCACTTACTATATACAATAGTATAGACTAAGTAAGCCAACGGGACAATATTATACAATGTATTCTATAAAATTGCCCTCGTTCCCGTTCCATGATGGTTCACTATTTTGGCATTAATGGCTTAACCATGAAAGATAGATATATGCAGTCTCAGGCTTTTTTGTAGAACTATTAAAGATAAACATTTCCTTAATGCACTATATACGTGTAACTTACGTATATAGTTTTTGCAGCGCACGCCAGACTATAGCTCGCGAATGGTACAATTTTCTCTTACTTCCTTGATATATATCGTCATATTAATTCACACAATATAAAGATATTGTGTGAATTAATATGACGATAGTTTATAGCCTACGTGTTACTCTGATGAACCATATTATTGTAAAGTTTTATTGAAATCCATTCAGTAACTGATAGAATCAGGCGTTACTTTACTTTGGAAATCCATGACATGCATGAAAAAGTAACTACTACTAACGTAAACTCGAATTTCTACTTTACGAATAACCTTTGTAGAATCTATCTCCTGATGATGCTTCGGTGTCGAAGCGAAACGTGCGTTGAGGCACATATAGAAGTTTGGCCGAGATTTTGGTAATAAGACGGGTTTATATCAAACTATGATAACGTGGAGAAATAAGAGATTAAAAGCATTGCTAATTTTATATTATAACTTACATTGTACATAACCAACACGTTGGCGCAGTGGGCAGTGATCCTGCCTTCCCCTCCGGGCGTCGTGGATTCGATTCTCACCTCGAGTCTGGGTGTATTATCCATATCTTTGTAATTATATATTTCTAAAAAAATAAAATATTTGTGTATAACAGGCGTCTGTTACCTATAACAAAGACATTAAGTTGTCTACCTTAGGAACAGACGTCCGTGTGTCATAGGGTCCCGTATACACTTATTATTTTTTTTTATTATAACGTACTCAATATTATAAAGGTTAAAGTAACGCTGTCTATTACGTTTTCTCGCTTGAACTGCTGAACCGATTTTGATAAAGTTCAGTATAGAAATAGGTTGCACCTTGGAGAAAGACTTTGTCGCGAAACTGAAATTTGAAAATGGTGAAATGAAGATTGAAAATTTGAATTAAAGTCGAAGAAGAAAGCGCAGAAAGAAAGTACCAAATATAAAGCTCAATAAAAATAGTTCCTATTAATTACAGTGATCAGTCTAGTAAAGATTTTTGTTTATTTAGGTCAGGGGTTGTAAACACTTGAATTGGCTCGAATCTTGAAAATATTTCAATATGTCAATTTATAAGAATTAGATCGCACGCTAGTCGTAAAATCGCCCACAAACCTTTTTGCATACAACGACATATATTTTTCTATTCACCGAAAAATAAAATTCGACAATTAATACGGTTATCACGATTACGCTTTGACGTCATCCAATACACGTGTGTGTAAACGGTGTAAATCGTCTGGCATTGGTGTGCGTGTGTTTTTATTTCAACAATTTAATATATTAATATTGCACATTATAAAAAAAATATTAACATTCCCATACCTTCCTCTGTATGAACTACAATTGGGCCAAATTTCGTACTCCTCCGTCTGCGCAATTTTCGTAAAATGGTACCCAAAGTTTTCGCTTCGCGTATTAATATATAAATTTTTCCCTGCGGAACCCTATAATAATTTTAAGCCTATAGAATGGTGAATGTATATTTTCCGTAGCGTCATATCCCCAAAACTATTGTCTCCCCACGGACAAACTACCTGCACGGATTATTGAGCAATGATAGCGGACGACCCCTGTTGTTGTCGACCCGAAAGGGGCGAATTAATGAACAAACAGAATTAATTTCGTGTTTGTACTTCCGCTTTTATCATTTGCGCTTGGGGGTGTATTCGATAATTGTACAATTTCAACTTCTGACTTGTATATGAAATTCCTGTTTGTAAAATTTATTCCTGCTTTTACAAATTAACGTGCGTCAAAAAAGAGTTCAAACAAAACATATGGATTTCCAAGTTTATGTACACGCGGCAGCACTTATAAAACGCGACGCTATTTCATCGAGCCATGTTCTATTCTCAACGCAATATATATGCACATATACGGTACATTTTCGTATCGACGACGTTTAAAAAGCGCCAACGCCGAGATTGAACGCGACGCTTTTTAAACTCTCTTGTGAATTGGGGCTTAATTCCTTCCCCTGTAAAATATCTCATAGATTTCTGAGTTAACCCGAATAGAGAACATGAGAAACTAACTAAACTACAGAGATTGAAGTACGGACCTCTCTAATGAGCATTCACCTTTGAATATATCATCATACATGTTTGTTCGCAACCCTAGTTAGTTACGGAATAGAACAAAATTAATATTGTATCCGTTGAGGCAAGACATAATGGCCGGCACTTCAGGTTTTATTGTGAGTCGTTCAATGTGCTTCGTTGGTGGTTAAAGAGAGGAGGGAGGGTTCGGAAGGGGGAGGGGGGTTTGGCTCTTAACCTGCGGTTGCGGTGGCATAACTGTGAGTGATAGAGAAGTTTCTTTGTTGTGCCTTTGAACGATGACGTCGATTGTGATTTAAATAAGATGCTGGCTAGATAGAAAACAATATGAATTGAAAACAAGTAAGAGAGCACACGGCAGACATTGTCTTGGCCCATTTATGTCCAGTACGTCTATTGGAAGTATTCCGAAGTTGCGAACAACTCTATATTTTTTAATATTTTTTAAATGGTTTAGGACTATAAGCTAATATACTCTGCTGCAGACGATATATAGTTCATCTTATTACTGCTACGTGCTATATACTATAATTTGGCAGGGTGCTAGTTTATACTAGACTTCCGCTAAGAACGGATTCTTCGATAGGGCCAGATTAAAGGCTAAAACCACGCTATTTGACTTTATTTTGAAATCGCGGGAATCAGCTAGTTTTCTTTTATTTAACAATGGACAAACGGACAGGCGCTTCACCTGAGTGACTACCGACGCCCATGGACATGTGCACAACATGGTTTTGTCCTACTCTTTACCATTAACTGCATTCGTTACAGTTCATGATCTCGTGCATTCGTGCGTGTAACAGCGGTGATAATAACTTGATATTATCTCAAACGGTCTGTTGATAAGGTATGTGATAAGCGTGAATCATTTCGAAATATACTCTGTATATATATTTCACTGGCCCGTTTGCGCAGTTGACATTGTCCCTGTCTTCTGCTCTGGGGGTTGTGGGTTCGATTCCGGCCTCGAGCCTGAGTCTATTATCTATATATATATATATAAACAAGTGGCAAATGACCAGGCGGCATTCACTTGAGTGACTACCGACGCCTATGGACAAGAGCACCACAAGAGGACCCGCGGATGCGTAGCCGGCCTTTGGAGATTTAGTATGCTCTTTTATTGAAGGTCCCTTACTCGCGTCCGCTATTGCTTTGTGGTTTAATTGCGATGGGATCTTTGACAACGGGAGTTCAGTTTATTTATGTATCTTACACACTACTAGCTTTTGTCCGGTGCTTCGCTCGCTTAATTATACGTCTAAAATTTGTTCATATCTTAATGG
This sequence comes from Charaxes varanes, assembly GCA_024363005.1. NCBI lineage: Eukaryota > Metazoa > Arthropoda > Insecta > Lepidoptera > Nymphalidae > Charaxes > Charaxes varanes. The sequence continues at coordinate 1,005,085 of JANCMC010013376.1, forward strand.
AGCAGTACCTTCTTCATCGGATGAGTGATAGCAATCGTATGATGGCTTGTTTTTAAAATTACATAAGACTTGATTAGTTACAAGCACCCAGGCGGTGTTAATTTTTCCGACACATGCTACAATTGTTATCATAATTCAAGAAATTTAAATAAAACATTAACAACTTATATACCTTAATCTTCCTCAAGAAGACCACTGTCTATTGGTGATAACCGCATAATAATCCGTTCAGTAGTTTTTGAGTTTATCGGGAACAGACAGATAGACAGATAACAACTTATATACCATAAGCTTCCTTAAGAAGATCACTGTCTATTGGTGATAACCGCATAATAATCCGTTCAGTAGTTTTTGAGTTTATCGGTGACAGACAGACAGACGTGGTGAAGAACTTTGTTTTAAAATATATACTGATAGTGCTAATGGCTACTCTATTGTATATCGTTGTAGTTTCATGGACATCTTGCTATTATAAGAAAAACACATTGTCATATTTAACGAAGATAATTGAATTTTTAGTTAAAAAAGTAGAAAAAAAATTTCGTTAAAAAATATGATAAATACTTTTCCAGCAACTGCATATTTATTATAACAGTACTTTTGTGATAGTGCCGAAAAAAATTATCTGGAAATATACGATTTAAATTTAAACTAACTCGAAATTATCAAAACGTATCAAAAATAAAAATTATCATTTTTTTATTATGTATTCTTAGCATTGGAAAAATAAAAAAAATCGCATTGTCCCATTAAACCTTCCTATATGCCACAAGTACAAACTCCTAACTGTCAGAGAGTGTCCCGATTACAAAGGCACTCGACACTCAACCCGAAATCGATTTTCACTAGCGCAAGTAAATAATTATTCGGATAGGGCAATTGAACCGGATGAATGGTCCCCGGTTCGATTCCCGGGAGGGGACTAACTGCCCTTTATCCAATTGCAGAATGTTTAAAGAACTACGAGGGTGCTAAGGGCGAATCGTTGATAAAAATTCATAGAGATTTTGTATAACTGAATCGTACAGTAACATTCATTTTGTTACTGTTATCACTTTTTTTAAACAAACAGTGAAATTATCAGATGTATTAATGGATGAATGAATATACTTTATTGTACCACAACATAACGTACAAACCGAAGGATTCATAGACAATACAAAGTTGCGGGTCCTACTGAATATCTCAGCACACGCACATATCAACTGCATGAGTTACCGCAGAGAGCATCAAGGATATTCATTCCGGCGCCAGCAAACACTTGATGGTAAACTATATAGAAGTGTTTTTATTGTATGACGCGTGGATACTCTAATTTGGTAAGTTATAATTATAATACAATATTTAATAATATTTACGTATGATCAGTGGATACTACTCCGGGTACCTTGCAGATTTTAGTCCATACCTTCTACGGTTGAACCATTGAGCTATCGTCTTTTACATCTTATCTCATTGTCCTGTCCGAACGTTGTGTTACTTACTACATTATAACACTATTCCCCGTTCCATTTCCTTCTCGCTTTCGCTTTGCCATTTCTTTTTTATTATACAAACCTTCTCCTAACAATAACGAACACAACAAAAAAGAAATTAGTCGTGTAGTCGTTCAGAAGTTATACACGTGCATACATTTCCACGACTTATTTTTATTTGCGACTATAAATTGAGATATAAGCTATCCTATCTTTCAAGTTGGATCAGAATGCACACGGTGTGCAAACTTGATTAAAATCGGTTTAGTAGTTTAGGGGTCCATAAAGGACAAACAACGTGACGCGTGATTTATATCTATTAAGATATTATATATACAGCTATAAAATATACCTACAATACATCAGCAAATTACCCATATCGGACGTCGATCGCAAAACGCCGAGATGAGCAGATAACTGAAGTGAAAATCAATACTTGTGATACCTACTTGTATATCTACCTAGGACTCGAGGTGGGAATCGAACCCACGACCCCCGGAGCAGAAAGCAGAGTCACTGCCCACTGCGCCAACGGGCCAGCCCATTCATTTAATCCATTAATAATAATAATAATCATCCATCCATTGTGTTAATATTATTCATGTATGTATACTTACTTAAAAGTGATTAATATATTCATCCATATTATAATATACTGTAATCTATTATATAAAATTCTCGGGTCAACGTGTTTGTTGCTAAACTCCTCCGAAACGGCTTGACCGATTTTAATTAAATTCTTTTTTTCATATTTGGTAGTTGGTCCGAAAATCTGTCGTAAACTTTTCTTTAAACATTTAAGTGATATATGGCCTACGAAGTCGCGGGGTACAGCTAGTAATATCATAAATGTGTAAGTAACTCTTTCAGTTACGTTCTCACGCCCTAAACCGATACACCAATTTTGATGTGACGGATAGAGATAGATTGAAGACTACATTTTGTTGTGAAAATGAAACTGGATTCAACGCGAAAACAGTTGAGGGTTGCAATTTGCTCGTTTAGTGTTAGATCTCTAGGTGCCAGAAGACATGAATTAAATTTAAACTTACTTTGTCTTCAAAAATGAGTCAAATTTAAAAATATTTTCCCAAATTATATAGTAAAAATCCTTGTCTTAAAGGTCCCTAGAATTATCTTATCTAAGTCGGTTTAAAAGCACAGGAGCAGAAAGCCGGTTATGGTATTATTATTTTTTTGCTATTAAGTAACAAAATATCCTAGGTATGTATATACCTATTGCACAAAAGATATAATACAGTAAAATTGTCCAATCTTTTCTGGTTCCCAAAAAACGCAAATTTCCTTACTGCAGCAATGATAATTTCGACAATTTTAGGGCCTCGATAGCTCCATAACTCTATTCTGGACCAGCTCTTATCCTTTCTAAACTTCCTGCGTTGTGAGACGACCTTCACTCGAGTGTTTAGGGGCACCCACTACGGAGACTCTTACAATACAATATTCTTAATCCCTAGTATTACTTAAAAAATTGGTTGTCTATAAAGTCCGGTTTATAGACAATAATTATACGTGATAACGCCAAATGCTTAGGCCAATGATGTCTTTCTATCGTTGGTTCCGCGCTCTTGCTTGCACGCTCGACTCAAGCGGAACGTGACAATCGGTTATAGTTCTTCGTGCGTGCAGTGCAGTTCATCGATTTATAAGACGTTATCGAGTCAAAAATATATTATTCTTTTATTGTTTTTTTCAGGTACCGCACAATGTTTTTCCACGCGTTCTCCAGCACCAAGGAAATCCGCAAGGTACCCGGTTCAAACCCCACCGCCGTTGGGGTATTGTCGCACCCACTCCTAATACAAGGTTTTAAATTAAGCTTAGTAGGAGGGGAAAAGGGAGTATTAGTCATACCTAAAAAGTATTCCTAATATTCCTTTAAAAATCTTTTGTCGTGATCGTTTGGCATGAAATGTCCTAATTATTTATTTAGCCTTATTTTGCCAATGAAATCGGGGTCAAATTAAATTAAAGGTCGAAATTTGAATTTCCCATTCTTTCTTTTTCAGATTCCGTATACGATGACGCCTTTGCCTATTGGAGCAGCAAATGAAATTCCAAATTCAAATATTCTTAGACTTATTGCTTTGCTTGTTATATTTATCATTACAAACCATTAACCTGATATAAGGTGTATTGCAAGAGAATAAGTGCAAAATACTTGTGGCTTTAGATGTTTGCTGATAGTTTTGTTGCCAATTGTCAATTATTAATTGACGTTGATAAATTTATAAATATTGTTGTTATACGATTGCAATAATACTCTTGCTGATTATATTTGAAGAAACAAAACGTGCGTTAGCAAGCGTTGGTTACTTGCAACGGAATCCGATGAACTGCATATAAAACATAAATTGATAATCAGGTGTTATTTTGAAAGAACTACAGCAGTAAATCAGCTGTGAGAGTATCTAACAGCTTGTAGCTGAGCAGCTTGTTATGTCATTGTCTTAATCTCTGTATATTATTGTGTACCCATATCACATAAAAAAACCTTGGATTAAATTCAAAATCAAAATTTAGTGATTTAGTGGTCACAAGACTCATCACAATACCTAAATGTAAGAGGTTTCTTCGAGTTCTGATCTACTAGTAATAAAAATGGCCAAAAACGTGTCTAGACACGCTTATATAGAAACGTTCCGTATCTGATACGCTTTTACGCATTTGTTAAATAACTTCAAAAGTTGTTGTCCGATTTCGTTCAGAATGATTTTCCTAACCAGTTTTTAGCATGTTCTATCAACATGGAAAATTTCAAGTCTCTTCGTCTAATATTTTGTAAATGCTAGGAAGGACCACCTTACGGGCAGACAGACGGCCTGACAGAGCAAAATAATAAGGATTCCTTGTAGTACTACGGAATCCTAAAAAGAGCGAAAAATCAATCGAATTTATTCTTTTTATTACATTCTCACACACAAGCTTCAACCAGCGACTTCCTCCGCGTTGTTCTCTTCAAATTTTATACCCATTTTCAACCCCTATTACAACCCTTAAAAATTACACTTTTGCGACTAAAAGTAGCTGCATATCCCATTTACAATTATTTTACTAAAGACATAAATATAAAGATACCTAAGAAATGATTAACTAAACTTGGACCAGTTGCTTACATAAGATTGGCGTGACGTGCTGGCAACGCTGTCACGTGAAGTGATGGTATTGTTGTCGCGTTTCGTTCGGTTGTCTATAGGCGTCAGTAGGTACTAAGCTGCTTGCTGCCTGCTCGTTGATCCTTGTAAAATAAAATAAATGTTTTTATAATTTTTGTCTCGCTGTTTTTTGAGGCTTTTGGGAATAAAGCGCCAGTCTTCCTAAGATCTTGGAGAGATTTTTGCCCAACAGTGGGGTGTTAATTTGCCGTTATTTTACATTACTTGGTCCACTTTTCTTCGCTGCACGTCTTCCATTCCAAGATGGAATTTTGTAAGCAAACCGAAGTTCCTGTTTAAATTTTCATGACTTCATACAACTTTAAAACTTTGCTGTACAAAGTTGACGAGGGAAACTATTTCTCTTCTGGGCTTGCAAACTTTAAAATTGATGTTATTTTGTTTTGCGTTACACGAATAGTTTAAGAGATTTTTTTTTATCTTACAAGGGGGCAAACGAGCAGGCAGCAGGCACCGAAGTGTCTACCGGCGCCCATGGACATCTGCACGACCAGAAGGCTAAGCGAACTAATTCAGATCAGTTCAATCGATTAAATCTCCTCAAACGATATTAAGCGGAACGTGACTAAACTTTGCCCAGGCATCTGTATTGGCAACTCAAGCCAACAACAACGTTTGTTTCTTGCCTAATTCATCATAACAATGCGATATAAGCTCAAAGATACGTCTTAGTGAAATTAAAGTTTACTTTAAAATGCAACAATAAAAGATACAGATAGAGAAAACATTGTACTTTCTAGGTATACAAACAAGAAACTTAAAAGTAATTTATAAAGTTAATAATGAGGTGTTTTCGAAAAATGAAAAGGGCATACAAATCAGCTTTATATTTAGTGCATGTGAAACGGCTCCTGGACACTAGGCCTCGATTTTCGGTGGGTCCAGATTCGAATTAATTACAAAAGTAAAAACAGAAAATTAAATGTAGACACATAATTAATAATAAATAAAAGCGGAAGACTACCTAACACGGAGTCTGGACAACCGAGGGACCGATAAAGGTAAAATTCGAGAGGGAGATAGTTTTTAATCAGTAGACGTCCGCTAACAGAAGGTTTTGCGACAGGACCGGAGTAAGGGGGTCTAAGGGCTCTCGAAACATTAAAATTCCTACCTTTTTCTTTGCTATAAACTTGAAATTTGGGGTGGTGAATCATCTCTTGTAGTAGTCCTTCCTAGTAATGTAGAAGGTATTACAGCTTTGGAAGAGAAACTTAAAGACCCTGCGGTACTAGATAAAGCTCTACAGAATATGTATGAAAGAGAAGTTAAACTGTACCTTCCTAAATTTAAAATCGAAACAACAACTGATTTGAAAGAAGTACTTCAGAACGTAAGTAGTAGTACCGCTAATTAATTTATATATATTATGAACAGTGAACTTGCTACTAGTAATGAAAAAGTCTAAATGAATAAAAATCTTAACTAGATTGTATCTTTATAGTTACAATTTATATATATGCTGAAATTCTTTGGTGTTGTACATATGAGCAATGAATTATAAATTTTCTATTTTCTTAAATAGTTATATGTCATAACCATAGACTTAATAAAATCGTTATAATCACGGATAAAAAACAAGGTTACATTAATTAATGCTTATAATGGGTATGTTAGTTAGTTAAAATTTGTGTAAAAAGTCCACTTATTAATTAGTAACTGATTTTTTTGTATCTGTGTAGATAAACATCAAAAAAGTGTTTGACCCGGCACATGCTAAATTGGACTATCTCTTGGAAAATGTGGGCGATCTATATGTATCGTCAGCTACACAGAAGGCTTTCATTGAATCACAAAGTGGTCCCCCAAAGGATTAAAAAACTTTATTATATATGATTAACTGTAGAGACTTGAAATTTTCCATGTTGATAGAAAATGCTAAAAAAGTAATAAATAAATTATTTTCAACGAAATGGGACTACAACTTTTAATGTTATTTACAAATATCTTTATCGCATATCAGATACGGAATATTAGCAGCTTGTCTTGATACAGTTTTGGTCACCTTATTTAATGGTAAACTCAGTCATTCAAACTTTTGTTTGAATCACAAGTCATCGATAATATCTGGTTTGTACAAAATGGTGTGATTTTCAACTGACTAGAATGCAGATACAATAACCAAAGTACTCTATAACGACTGTTTATATTTCTTCTTACTGACGTTCCACCACTGGTGGATTCCTTACTAGTTACATCTTCCGTACAAATTCAAGTGATATTTTATTAAAGTAGACTTACACAAGCACTTTTTAGTAGAGGTTTTAAATGGCTTTTACCACAAAGCGAAAGAATGTCTCCAAGACGGACCACATTAATGTACTAATTTGCTACTATCAGCCATAATGAAATAATTTTTAATACCAAAGTTACTCTTAAATAGTTGGATAATACTTTGACCGTATTAATATTTCAGTACAACTGGCAGAGGTATAT
>JANCMC010013397.1:0-10729 GCA_024363005.1 Charaxes varanes
ATCAATAGGTTTCTAGAAATAATATTTTACTGATTCAATAATAACCAAATTTACATGAGTGATATTAAATTAGTTTATTTAGAAGAAAGAACTTTGTTGGAAATCTAAACCTTATGATGATTCTCGAGCATCGTTCTATTTTTTTCCAATGAAACACATTTTTCTGCATACAAAGTACCTATTAATCTACTCCCATAATAGACATATTTTACTCAAGCTTTGGAATGTGTTGCTCATTGCTAAATTAAAAAAAAAAACAAGCCGTTTTTGTCACTAATTCTTTTATGGGGGCTCGCTAATTCTCCAAAGTTATAAGCTCATTGTTTTTGTAACCCCTCCCCAATGTGTTTTGAGCACAGATGCATTTTGCGAATACAAAACATCAATTTATATAAGCAATGAAATATAATTGAAACGTTATTTTATGATAGTGGTGATAATTGTGTAAATAAATTTTTAAAAAACAAGTATAACTTCCCCCAAGTGGAGAAGGTCCTAGTCTTTTATTGTAAAAAAAACTAATGTGGACTTTACATAAAAAGGTGGTTTACGTAAAATCACGGACATTACTATCGACCGGCCGACTTGTTTTATCAAGCCAAACAACACGAATATTGATAGGGCAAAACTTTCGACATGTAAGTGAGCCTTTGATGTGCTCTCGTGAAAGATGGATTTTGATTGATGAATTTTCTTTAGGTGGCAATCGGTTATCTTAACTCCACAGCCAACATCCTCTGCAATTTAAGCGGACCCTGGTATTTAACCGGGATAATGCTAGGAAGAAGAAGAAAATGATCATATTATATCAGATATCTGATTAGGTCAATTTAGAACATAAAGTTTTAAAGTTTTTATTAATTATTTTACCTTAGGAATAGACGTCCATGTATCATATAATCCTGTATATATTTATTTACCATTAATGAACGTTTTCGATTAGAATTGAATTCATATAAACGTCCACGTATAAAACAGATTTGTTGACAATATAAAATAGCATGCGCAGCGATTATCTTACACGTGTTTACTACCTGTCATAGTAAGATTGTGCCATTGAGTCATCAAATCATTGATAAAGCTTACCTACGATTTATACGTTGGTATCTTCGCAATTTAGTAAATAAATAAACCTATATTATTATCATTATATACTTTTATATATAATTAAAATAATATAATTTCTCTGTGGAATCAATTACCAGCGTCTGTATTTCCGAACGAATACCTTCTTTAATAATAATTATCGTTAAAATGGGAAAGTTAAACGAATAAACCATCCAACATTTATAGACGATTCCGACTTGCAGATATCTGATGTTACATGAAGTATCATAGCCTACTTTACTTTTTGAAAATAATTAGGGGTTCCGCACGAAATGCCCTCAAAATTTAAAAACATTTCTCCTTCAAAGTTCCCGAGATTATCGTCTTAGAGCGTACAAAAAAATTCATTAGCTTATATATTAGTGTAAGCAGCATTCGTAACCAAGCCCTCATCAGGTGTCCACCAGATGTTCCGTCTGTTGTTAAAAAAAAGGCATGTAGGGCTTGGGACCACGACGTGGAGATTTTGGCTTACGGATCCGCTCTATCTCTCTCATCGGTCGGTGTTCCGAACGATAGCATCTCAGTGCTTTTAGAGACAATATAGTGAGGTGAGGCGTGCGTGTTATTAGGCATGGCGTCTTGTAATTAGCGTGACAGATTTACCATGTAATCCCGTGTATTGTAAATCCGTAATTAACTAATTGTAGTGGTTGATAGGCCATGAATGTAACCTTGTTAAAATTGCGTAATGATAAAAGTTTTTGATTTTTTTTTTGATTTTTTTGGGTTGGGCTTTTGATTGTTTTTGGGTTCCGTAGTACTACAAGGAACCCTTATAATTTCTCTCTGTCCGTCCGTCCGTCTGTCTGCCCGTAAATTACCCCCGCATTGGAAATGGTCCCATTTTTCGTGGTCGCCACTCAAGAACTTTCAACCCCAAACGATTGTCGGACCTTCAGGTTATGTGTCCTGCACATTGCCACATCAACTTGCACATGTTGAGAGCGATATCGGTCACCTGCGTATCTCTTCGTCAGTGTCGCTCTAAGGTGAATGTTAGGATGGAGCGAGATCCAATGCTGGCACCCCGCAAATTTGCTCTGTTTATATTTTTAAAACAAAATATATTTAAAACAATCGCATATTAAGAGTCGCCTACAGCTGAGAGACTCTGGAACTCGACACCTGGAGCGGCCGCTCCGTTCTGCGTGTGGTAAGACCGGTCCTGCTCCACATTGCGGATTCTATCACGCAGCGAAACACCTAGTATCACTCTGTCCATTGTGCGACCTTCATTTTGCTTATGAGGCCAAGAGTGAAGGGCCACGTTTCGTATGTGATCACTCGTAACACACATTGGTCGTATAACGTCACGTAGATCTAAAAAGTATTCTATACGTAAAAAAGATAAATGAACTGTTCACCTCTCGTCGAATGGGTAGTCACTACGTCTGATAATTAGGGCTCACGCTAAAATGGTTCCGATTTCGTCGAAATGTCCAACAGTATTTTCCAGGTGACATGTTTGTGTACCGGGAGAGAGCACTGGCAGTAAAGGTGAGTGGTCACTCTAAAGCGTGCGCTTAAACCTAGACCTGAGTCACATGTCTCGGACACTGCTATGGCTCCTTCCTCTGCAACACGATGGACCCGGCACTTGCACGGTGAATCTATAAAATTCGTCTTGTCTCTCTATCTGTATGTATTTATATATTTCCAAAAAAAATTATTTGTTTGTAACATGTGACTGTTACCTATAACACAGGCATTAAGTTGTCTATCTTAGAAACAGTTGTCTGTGTGTCATATAGTTTTATATATATTTATTTGCACTTTAGAACTCATCAGGTGCATAAGAAAATGTTAAAAATTAAAAAGTTAACGCTGTGACATAAATGTGGTATATGATTACAATATGTTGTAGCTGTAAATATTATTATAATTATATTATGTTACAGTACCAGGAGATGGAGGCAGTCAGTTGGAGGCAAGACTAAACAAAACAACAGTCCTTCACTATGTTTGCGGTAAAACATCAGACTATTACAATGTCTGGTTAAACTTAGAATTACTTGTTCCCTACATTATCGACTGCTGGGTAGACATAATATTTCCTTAATGTACAAATTTTATATTATACAATTTATAGTCTATGGTTGTTGCTTGTTGTCTATTAAACGGCCACGTAATTAGGAGCTACTGACGTTTATACTTCAAAAAGAAATAAATAAATTACATTTATTCATCAGCCAAACAGATGCGTTGCCAGCCTTAATGACCATTTTAGGCCAACAGGAAGTCTCACAAACCGAACGAAACGCGACAACAATACCATTACTTAACGTGACAGCATTCAGCAATGAACATCGCCGATTTCACATACGAAAAAAAGTTAACTTACATAAAAAAATTCACATATTCTACAGACCTACATACCTCCAAATAAATTTACAGTAGAATTGAGAACCTCATCCTTTTTTGAAGTCAGTTAACAAGGATTTTGAGAACTAAAAGTGTAGAACTAATACAACGGTGCTTGTTTTTTTACCCTTCCGTGGAAAACCTCGGGGACGCAATCCTAATTAGATGAGAGAGTATTGCTTTTTGCAAGTCTTTTTTTATTTTCTCGGAAAAACGGCGAGATGTTTTACGTGAAATGAAAACAGTCGAGCTGAATAAATAAGATGAATTGTTTGATACGGGCAAAAATACCCTCGTCTTATTGTGAAAAACTAGGAAACAAAATTCCGGTCAGTTTTATTTTTGTGGTATACTAAATGAAAATGTAACTTCGTCGATCCGAAAATTTTGGTCAGTTAAAAAAGTTTTCTTTTCGCAGCAGCGGCTTCTCTACTTACTTACGTATTGTTTAGACGTTCCCAATGTCATTTCGTTATAATGTAAACGGGTTTTTATTGATTATAGCCTTTTTAAGTAAATTAGTTTAAGCGACTACGTAATTTGAACACGCCTTTTCAGAAGATCTCCAGAGTTTAACGAATTTTCTAAGATTTTTCAAGTCAAATCGCTATTGTGTACACAGGTTCTTATTGGGTATAGCCCCTTGGGGCAAATTAGTCTAAGAAACTACGTAATTTGAACACGCGTCTCGTTAGACAACTTCGTTGTATATGGTAATAAGTTTCAACTTTAGTACCTATTGGTAACTGCTTTATAGTAAGATTTGGTACTTAGTAATGTAAAGAATAAGACGACGTAGAGCCTTGGGAAACATTCTAGAGAGGAGCACATAAAAACCCTTAACTTGTTCAATCATTCAACTCAAAGACCTTGTAAAAGCCATTTAATGAACTTGAATAGACCGTAAATATATTTAATTATTCAGTATTTAGGTTCAATTCCCGGAAAACTTTAAAAGCAATAATCTATTTGAAAGCCTTAACTTTAAATTCCGCACCGCGTAACGTTGAAAGACATTTTGTCAAATAAATTACTGCCTTCTCAAATGAATTCTCTAAAACTCACCTAGCAGGAGCGCTGTTTTAAATCAAAGTCAAGCCTAAGGCTAAACAAGGGCGCAAAGAATTTTTGTAATTTGCCATTTATAATTTTTAACCTTTTTATGCAAACTGCAAAATTCTAGGGTGACAAAATTTTGCGGTCCGGTGTCACCAAGTGTAAGCTGTTGATTTTTATAGTGTAACTATTAAGAAAGACAATTTTTTTTTTGTCTGAAGCGACTACACACCTCGGGCCTTAAAGGTAGCAAACAAACATACGACCTGTATATCAGTAAAAATACTATACTTGAACGGAATTTGAACTCGTGACCTTTGAAAAATCAAATAATCTTTCTGACCACTGCAGTCAGGTACATTCGGGGCTTTCTTTATGAATTTATAACGCTTTGGCCCAAATGCAGGGATTGCATTCGAGTTAAGGAATTTAACCTCGTCAAATATACGTCTAGATTTCGGGTTTACATTACTTATGTCTAGACTCTTTGTTTTGGATGAATTATTTCCTTTCATTCGATGCCAATACGTTCATACATCAACTTTATATCTCATAATCCATTCCGTCCAGCCGTCCACCCGTCCATCTGTCTATCTGTCAATACGTCCATACGTATATGTCTATACATCTACACATCCATCCATTCTATCTGCAATATTAGGACTTTCTAGAAAAGACATACTAATTTCCCAAAACCCGTAACCCATGTGGTTTGATAGTGCAGGTACCGCCAATAGATACCGTTCTTATAATAGCGCAGATTACTATGGGCGTCAGTATTTTATTATCATCCGGTTAACCATTGGCCCATGAAAAAAAATTATATTCCGAGTCAGACAAATTGAAAAATGTCCGTAAATAGTATTCAAAACTTTTGTTTGCATTCTGATAGAACTAACAAAGCTACCTAATAAATCTACAACGATATAGACCTAAAAATGGTAATTTTTTAGAACAAAAACAAATAGACACTTCAATTTTATCCATATGTAAGTTGATGGTATTGGCAAACTTGTCGAAATTGACAATATAAATGTAGGTACAATCCACAAATTTGTTCAGTTGACAATTGGAATCGATTTGATCATTTAGATGTTCATAGATTTGCTTGTTTTGTTGCAAATGGATTGAATAGAGTAGCTGCATTGCTGTGAAATGCGAAATCTATATGAGCTTTGACGCGGTAGATTATGAATTGACGGATGAATAATGACGGATTATGAATAATGATCGGAGTCGTTATCGTGAATGATTTATTCACTATAAATTTTATGCAGTTTAATTTTCTCGTTTATTGCTTATTGAAATAAACGAGAAAATTTCCGTCCAACCTTTCCAACCTTAAGCCATTTAAGCATTTCCTCTATTTTACATGCATTATTTACTATTTATTTGTAACTTCCTGTTATTTATTTATTGCAATAGGAGAATTTTGTTGTAAAATACCTATCAACTGGACAAACCGTAATAAATCTTTCGTTTGAATTGCTAGTTAGACGGTTCGTGTCGAAATTCATTGGCTCTCGAATTAGTTTGGAATTTCGTTGATATCGGAGTTTTGTCCATTTGTTGTTAGGTTGTTTTGTTCATGAATTTATTTCGCTGTCGTCGCTTTATCGAATCGCTGTTGTTTACGATGTTTTTAAATTATGATACGTTCCTATTTGTTGTTGGTACAATTAGTGTCTTTTCTCTATATATATTTATAGTTACGAAAATTTTAAAATGTTTGTGACTTTCTTTCGTGTCTATTTTAATTCTGAATGACTGATTGATAATAGAATTTGAAATATCACCAAAGTTTATTAGATTATAATAAATTTTTCATTACGGTGGGTCACTTCTTATAAATATTCATAGGGATTGACGAGTTTAATACGGTTTGATTGATTTAACAGATCTGAATATAAATTGTGCAATTTTGTGTATTGATAAAAATGTGTTGTTAGTACAGCTTTTGTATTTTGTTGAAAAAAGACAATCATTTTTAAATATGGCATCATTATCAGCATTATATACCTTGGTCTCCATTTGGCCACTCTAACTTATCCCTTCCCAATCTCATCCAGCCACCTACCGCCACTATCCTGGATAGCATACTTAATCTAAATTGTATTTGACTTCTCTAATCATCAGAATTATAGGGTCTAATTCGTGGACTATAAATTTTGAATTATTATGCTGATAAATTCAATAAATTTGAAATTCAACAGGAATATATTTCCTTTATGCGGTCTCTATTAATTAGTCAGGTTAGAGCGGCCATTTCATATTTCATCGATTATAGAATTTGAATCAAATTTTCGTAAGTACGTCTGCGATAAATTCAATAATCCAAATATTCAATAAAATTTACTTATGCAGTCGTTATTCATCAGAATTCGTGTCGCTATTTCACGTTACAACAGATGAACTATTGTAAAATTTGGAGTGAAAGAAACAGCTTGGGAGATTGCTCTTACGAATTTTATATATTTTTTATTCTTCTTCTTCCTATCGTTATCCCGATAGTAGGGTCCGCTTAAATAGCAGATAATATGGCTGTGGGTCGATTTAAGATGACCGACTGTCATTTGACGTCATCCCCGGAATCTCAACAATCTCATAACTAATATCGCTCAGTGAAATCAATCAGGGTATTACGTCCCTCCCGAAACATGGATAAGGTCGGATATAAGTAAACCTGTGTGAATAGGTCACCCATCTATTCCCCAGTCCTGGTAAAGCTGTTTAACCTACCAATAGACTCTACCGGCCACTGATTAAGCGACGACTTCCTTGATAATTAATACCATTGCAAAATTTAGTTTTTAACTTATATTCCATACCTGGTTGCAATGAGTGGTCACTTATCATCAGGTAAACTCGTAGTTCCAGTTTAACCCTTGTTTTTAAATAGCCGCGTTCATCCCGCCTTGAGCAGCGATAGTGTGGGAGCGAGTTGGGAACAGCTTGCTGACGAGGGCAACACTGTGTATTATCTATATGTATGTATTTATATATTCCTATAAAAATAAAAATATTTGTGTTTAACAGCCGTCTGTTGCCAATAACATAAGTTGTCTACCTTAGGAATCCACGTGCGTGTCCCATATAATACTGTACACAGCTTATACGCGGTAGAGGTAGGAGCAAGGGGTATACCACAATAAGTATAGCAAAATCCCTGCACAACCTACTAAAAGACCTTGGCCTGTCAAGAACTATCACAAGATTACTACTACGAAGGACATCTAAAGCCGGACTACTAGGATCATAGCAGATTTGACTAGGCAGGGGAGGGAATACTGGCAGTGAAGGTGAGTGTTAGTGATCACAATAAAGAGCGCGGGTCACGGGCACTGCTATGGTTGCTTTCTCTGCAACGCGATGGACCCAGCACCAGCATTTTGAATCTATGAAATGCTAAGAAATTTGTTTATTATGTCTTTAAAAAAAATTTGTATAAAAAGTTCAGAATAACGTCAATAGTTCTTTATTAGAAAGTCTTTCAATTGTAGTCTTAAACCTATATCTGGGTCACAAACCCCGGGCAGTGGTATGGTTTCTTCCTCAGCATAGCAACGGATCCGGCACCCGTTCGGTGAATCATTGGAATGCTAAGAAATCCATCTCTCACTTCAATTAATTTCTTAAGTATAATTAATAACCGGACTTACCGCTTAATAATAAATTGCTTAAAGCCCATCGTAAACGTTTTTGGCGGATGATGTTGCTCGTAAAGTCTCAGTTTGAGAATTATTTCATAGGCTTCTATAGGCTGATAAATTTTTAAGGAATAGTATGTTATGTTATGTTATATTTGGTGGGGGCCCGCATGGCGGATGCACCTCGACCTTGTTTGATCTTTTGTACTGGCACCCTCCTTTTGTTCTCTCAGCTGCAGTGCTCAAATATCCAAGTAAGTAGTTCCAGGACCGCCCGCAGCCTGAAGGAACCGTAATACTCTGGCCTTGGATAGGCTACGCCGAAGACATTCATTCTTATTCTGGCCAGCCCATAGCATACTTACATACTTTTTTAAGAAACCTTTCTTTTCCGCTTGGAAAAACTTATGCCCACTGCCCCTTTCGTTAAAGATCCTCTGATCTAGAAACATTTGCGAAAAGGTATGTGGGACTCGCTAGTTCTGCTAGAATACCCACTTAAACCCAACGGGGCCCACACCATCCACTGTTTAAGGCACCAGAGGTGCGCTGTCTCATGCTCTACGGGCTGCGGGAAGAGACGCGCGAACGGGCTTTTTTTTTCTGATCGTGTAATAATGCTTCATACCTAAAAGCGAATAAAAACTCTGTTAATTGCAAAACAACTAACAATTTCTTTGATATTATTACATAATACGCTGCCATTAATTTATCCGGAAACGATCACTTTTAAGATATTAAAACATAATATGTATAGATGCTTTAGTCTAAAACTGCACGCCCCTGCTCCATTTAATTGCATCGCTTGATTGTGTGTGTGCAGCGTTTTTATTGTAAACTCAAACTAAACCCCGCATTGCAAGCCAATGATATTGACGAGCTTGCGTGTTTGCGTCTACACGCTATTTTACATGTAGAGGTAAATACTTTTTAAAGGCGTGCATTTTGAGATTGTACGCCCTCAACATGGACAGTACCGTCATTAAAATTTTACTATTTGTTGTGTTATCGGAAGTTTATAAAATAACCAGGCTAAGCAAAAAAAGGCTATCTTTACGTTTGAATGGTGATCCAGGCTAATAACTTTACAATTGTTATAAAATTGACAAGTGAAGACACGTGCTAACACTATTAACTAGTGGCAAAGTGCGATTGTGTCAGGATAATTTCACAGTAGCCAATAGAAATGTTACTGTTATAAACCAGAATGTTTATAAACATCTTAATGCGGAGCGATTGTTAGTAACTAGTTCGCGATAAAAGTGGTCCGGAGTCGTGTACCCGTAGTGGATCTAACCAGTTATCGCACACATAAAAAGGAAGATTCGCTCCCTGAATGCCAAAGGCTAAATTAAGGCTTTTAAATTATATCGGATACAGTAGAATATTACTTTATATATGTAATTCATATAACTACCATTTAACACGAAACTGCAGCTCTTAATGGAATAATAATGGGTCTTTAAGTTAGTGTAAACATTTTGCATGCAGTTGTGGTTTAAGATGGATGTAAGGAATACAACAGCCCCGAGTCTAAGTCTTGTAAATGCAAATGTGTAGAATCAAGAGATATAAATTAAAGAAAACGAAATATTGGCATTTATGCATTTTTATGATACATTAAGAATTGCTTTTTGAGTGATGTAGTCGAGTGATGTAGTCGACGACAAGACACAATATTTAATTAGTTAATTAGAGTATTCAATAGGTGCAGCCATTTACACACTTACACACCCATGCATACACACGCACACTCACAAAAACACACCCGTGCGTAAAGACATCTATATATCTTAGTTTTTTTTTTTTAAAGAATATTAGGAATACTTTTGGTATGTCTAATATTCCCTTTTCCCCTCCTACTAAACTTAAATTAAAAGCTTGTATTAGGAGTAGGTGCGACAATACCCATCGGTAGTTACTTAGGTGAACCGCCTGCTCGTTTGCCCCTTGTTATATATTTAAAAAAAAAAACATAATTTGAGTACCATAATATATATATACAAAAACAATTTATTCCTCAGAAGAAAAAATATGTAAAAAAAATCAAGGTTTCATTCAGTAAGAGATTCGTCGTAGCGAGTTGTACAAAAAAAAAAAAAAACCTTGTCCACTTCCTAACAAATGGCTTTTAATGTAGTCATTGCTTTGCAAACGTTCGAACGATACAATCAAATGAGGTATGTTAAGACTCAATGGTTCAACGGTAGAAGGGATGGACTGCAATCGCGAGGTACTCGGTTCACATCCCGACGAGCATATTTTCGCACCCACTCGTGACACAAACTTTTAATTTTCGTTTCGAAACTGCAATATTAGTCATATGGGACAACTCTAGATTTTTTTAAGGTCAACGTAAAAGCTAAAAAAAAAAATTGTTTATATGTTAAACTAGCTGATTCCAGTGTCTTTGTCCGCGTAAGCTTGCAGGACCTCTCAGACCTCACTAATATGGCCCCCTATCGACAAATCCGTTCCTAGCGGGATGTGTACTCATTATGAACTCTACCTTTGTGCTAAATTTCATCTTTGTACGTACATAACTACTTTTATGT
>JANCMC010013404.1:0-10719 GCA_024363005.1 Charaxes varanes
TATGGTTCAGAAGAGAATCTTAAAATGTATGGAACTGCTTTACCTCCAGAATATAATATGACGGCGGTGGGAGTAGATGTTTTATTAATGCAGGGCGCAAATGATCCAATCATAAGCATTACTGACACACAACTGCTGGCAAATCAGTTACCAAATTTGGTAGAATACTGCGTCGTGGACGATCCATTGTGGAATCATCTCGACATGTCAAACAGTCACTATAGTCCAGAACTTCTGTTTCCAAAAATTAACGAATATTTGCCGAAATATAGCAGTAACTAGATATCTTTTTCTTTCATACAATAAAAGATACTGATTTTTATTTTGAATTGTTGTATTTGTTATAATTATCTATTGTTTTTAATGTAAATGTTTAAATTCTATTCAATGGTCAAACGAAATAAAATGACCACTAAGAATCTTCTGATAATTAATAAAAATAACTCTAATTTCTAAGAAACCTCGAAGTAAAATTTGCTTGTCAGGTTTCCCTACAATTGAGTTGTCTTGTCTTGCATCGCAGCAGATTGCAGATCCTTTAATCTTCAGCTCTAAATTATTCGTATTACCGATGAAATATTTATATTTTATAAGGTTGGTATTACAAATATAAATTTTATGTCCATTTGGTGATGTAATTACTTTACCCATTAACAGCAGGACATAAATGAATTTGTTTACAAGCGATGAAATCATAGACTAAAATAGTCTAGCATGTTTTTAATGAAAACAAATTTAAACATTTTTATTTCTAAATCTTGGAACAAATAAATATCTGACGGACCTAAATGAATTTATTTACGAGCGATGAAATCATAGACTAAAATAGTCTAGCATGTTTTTAATGAAAACAAATTTAAACATTTTTATTTCTAAATCTTGGAATAAATAAATATCTGACGGACCTAAATGAATTTGTTTACAAGCGATGAAATCATAGACTAAAATAGTCTAGCATGTTTTTAATGAAAACAAATTTAAACATTTTTATTTCTAAATCTTGGAACAAATAAATATCTGACGGAGCTAAATGAATTTATTTACAAGCGATGAAAGCATAGACTAAAATATTCTAGCATATTTTTTAATGAAAGCAAGTATTAACACTTTTATTTATAAATCTTGGAACAAATGAATACCTGACTGAGTTTGTAATGTGATGAAATAAAACAAATTAACATCTATTATTTAGAAAAAAAAAAAAAAAAACAATAAAGTGGTTTAGAACAAAGAAACAGCTAGATTAAGTATAGACAATTTTGCCTTTGACTTTAATAAATTGCATATAAAAGCTATGTTCGGCGCCGACATAAGCCTTATTAGCTCAACGGTAAACAGTAACCACAATCTGTAGGGTGCCAATGGTATGTATTTTCCTATAAAAAATGTACTTTAACGAAGTAAAATAATTAATCAAATTAATTAAATACGTAATCTAGCTAATTGAATTATCATAATTATTGACCACGATTTGCTTAGCGCATTTTTTTTAATGTAAATTTGTAAATACCTTATTATCATACATTTTGATAAAAAAAGCTAATATGAATTACTTATGATAATTACTATGCTTTAAAGATCATGCTTTTAGGGTTCCGTACTTACAAAAGAGAAAGAATCCTTTACAGAACTACTTCCTTGTCCGTCCGCCCATCGGTCTGTCGGTCAAGAACCTTTTTCTCAGAAACGCGTAGAGCTATAAAGTTTAAAATTAATACCAACTACTGAAATCTATGTTTCCTTGAAACTGTGACAAAATGAATTCTCTAAGTATACGCAATTAAAAGGTATGGCTGTTTGTTTTGATGAAGTACCCAGGTAGAAGTGTGTAAATCATATCTGTACTTCTATACTAATATATAAAGCTGAATAGTTTGTATGTTTGTTAACTAGAACGCGCTAATCTCGGGAACTACTGGTCCGATTTGAAAAATTCTTTGCTGTAAGTAAGACTAGAATCTGATCTAAAATAAATGTTAAAAACCGGTTGATTTTTAACAAAAATTTATAAATAATATACTAGTCGATGATAATAATCTAGACTTAAGGAATTTAAGTATTCCTTATAATGTATATTAGTATTTGCACTAAGCCCCAAGGGTTAAAAAATAGGTACTTTAGGAAACTCTGGTTTAAGTAAGAAGAGGTTCTTTTATAAAATAAAACGTATACGTAAACACTAAGCCATAATAATCCATTGGAAACAATTTGTTTTCTAATTTGTCAAACATTGGAGATTTGTGTTATTGCGTATTTTGCGTAGAAATCGGTGCCATCGGTTTAGCGAGGAACCTATTTGGCTTGGTACCAAATAGGACTTCAATAAATTAATAAGTGTCGAGTACATTATGTAAGAACCAATTAATTTTTGCCTCGGTGTTTTTGCGGTTATTTTTAATAATTTTTATGAACTGAAACCTGAAAATGTTAAAATTGATTTTTTTCATTTTTATAAGTTTGTGTTAGGAGTGGCCGCGGCGATATCCCAGTGGGTGTATAACCTCATGGATTCGACTCCCATCTTCTACCACTGAACTATCGAGGTTTCTATACCCTATTCATTTTCTCTTGAGACAAAGGTTAGTAAGTATAGACTAGTGGACCCGACACACGTTGTCTTGTCCGTATTTAGGTTCATTTGTTATTAGCCAGTTAACCAATCTCCTTTATCTATAAATAAAGTGTCTAATAGTACGAAAGTCACCTATTTGAAGTAGTGTAGCGTAGCGTAGCGTAGTAAGATATACTAATGTAGCGGAACAAATCTGCATTTTTATTGTATTTGTACATAATATTTAGACTTTTTCTTTCTTTTAAAAATAAATTGTTCTAACCAACTCTAAATTATTGCAAAAATGGTGATAGCAAAAAAATTACCCGATTAAGTATGTAGTTGGCTCTTCACAGTGCAGGGCGCGAGGAAAGTAAACTTAGCTTTTAAGTCGTAAATTTTAGCAACAAATTATTACATGACGATTTAAAAAAACAAATTAATATTGTACATATTATGACGTTCATAAATGCTTACAAAAGTGTCCATGAATAAACGATTTCGACTTTGACTTAACTTTGACTTGACTTTGACTCGACTTTGACTTGACTTTGACTCGACTTTGACTCGACTTTGACTTGACTTTGACTTTTTAAACCTGCCCGGAAATAAGGAATCCTCGACGTTACAGCCATGTGAGTCGTGTAAAACGGAAGCACGAACCTTCATTTGACTAAAGATATTTGATAGATTTTTAGAGATTCTTGGATAGAGACGTAAGTAGAAAGATAGATGTACCAAGTATTAATAGTTGTAGATATGAAGAGACATAGTTGGTTGGAATCTCAGATCGATGGAGACGTAGATAAATAGATAGATAGATAGATACAGAGAGACTACAAAAAACCATATATTTTTTTGACCTTTATTGTGACATCACATATTTTACAGTTATAATTAAATGAGGGGAATTATGCATTTTTTTTACTTTATTATATATTGAGGAAGTCTTTGCAATATTCAATGCATATATGGAACTTATCCTAAAGTAATTGTAAAAAAAAATAATTGGAACAGTTTGCAATCCATAGACAATAATAAAAAGAGAATAAAAATAAATTTCAAAAACAAAACCCAAGCTTATCTAACTTCTAAAATGAACTTAAAAGTTAAAAATAATTAATAACAACAGACAATAAATACACCACTTCATAGACACAGAATATATTTTTTATTATTATAAGCGTGTTATATCTTATTTATTTCTCTAAAGTAACACTCTTTTATGTAAAGCGATATACTCAAATAATGACAATATATTATATTATATTATATTATATTATATTATATTATATTATATTATATTATATTATATTATATTCCAAGGGCCACTTCTTATTATATATACCTAATATAAAATCTCACGTCATTAAAGGCCGGCAATGCATTTGCATGCCTGCCAGTTTGCCCCTTGTAACA
The DNA here is from genome assembly GCA_024363005.1 of Charaxes varanes. Classification (NCBI taxonomy): domain Eukaryota; kingdom Metazoa; phylum Arthropoda; class Insecta; order Lepidoptera; family Nymphalidae; genus Charaxes; species Charaxes varanes. Next base: position 3,971 of record JANCMC010013404.1, read on the forward strand.
TAAAAAATATCCCTTCTACCGTTGAGCCAAACATAATTATGACGTCCATGTTAAATTAAAATACTTTTTAGGGTTTTTGTAAGAAAGGGTAGCAATACGACTCTATGGGGTCCAGAAAGCTGCGATTTTTCTTTGACCGCGCAAATTAGGGGATGCGAAATTGCCGGTTTTATTATACAATTTTAATTTAAGGTCTTCTCGGTTTTATTTTATTACTGTACAAAATTTTTTATCCCCTTTTTTATATTCTTAATATAATGATTTTTGATAAGATTTTTATTTCTGCAAAAATAAACCTATTTGTTTCTTGGAATACAAAGTTTATCTGGACTAATTTTACAATGAGTTAAAGTTTGTGAAGTTCCAGTTACCGGATTATGTCCAATTCTAATTATCCGATTTTGAAAATTCTTCGTCTTTAATGACGAGTTTAGGCCACCGGGATGTCTCTCAAACCGAACGAAACGCGACAACAATACCATCACTTGACGTGACAGCATTGCCGCCACTGCACGCCGATCTCATGTAAGAAAGAGGTACTGGTATTATTATTATGTTAGCTTTGTTAAAGAATGAAAGAATGCCTGTTATGTTGCTTTTTTATATGTCAATAAATTAAAATAAAATAAATTAAAAAATAATAATAGTGTATTATTTGTTTCGTATCAATATCTGGAATCCATCTTGAGTCTTTACACCTAAAGTCAGCGTTTTCGGTTACCTCTCCGATAGTGACGCCCCCTAGTTCCGTGGGTTCTTGCCTTCACAAGCACAACGTGATTGTTCGTCATTATAGCGTTGTTTTACGCGCCGTTCACAAGTCAGCTTTCTTATAAGTTACTGCGCAAAAACGTTTATCTTCTTCTTCCGAGCGTTATTCCGGTTAAATACCAATGTCCGCTTAGATTGTGGACGATGTGGCTGTGGGGCGAGTTAAGTTAACCGATTGCCATCTGACGTCATCCTCGGAACGCCCACGGTTTCCACAACCTTACGACTAATATCACAAAGTGACATTAATCGGGTCCCACTCTTTTAAGTGCCTCCCGAAATACGGAGGAGGTCGGATATCAAATATAAACCAGTGCTAATGGATCACCCATGTATCACCCGGTCGCAGCAAGAGCAAGTTAACCTAGCGATCAACTCAAATGACGACCACTGATTAGGCCACGACCTCCTCGCGCAAAAAAAGTTTATATTTAAGAAAATTAAAATTAATAAGTTACCTCTGCGATAAGTAACAGAATCATAATGTCGGTGAAGAGACAACATCTCGAATACGAATTCGTTCCCCTACTTCAAGTTCCAGAACTGTTTCATCTGAAGAAAATCCAAAGAGACGTAAATCAAGAAATGAATCCCAAACCGTGAGTAACGCACATTTCAATTTTTTATCTCGACAACTAGCGTTCATAAAACATATTGCCACTAAACATAATGAATCTGGTAGGATACCAGCTATTGATAAATTAATCCACCTAATTTCTTATCCTAATTGACAATGGTCGTTAAGGACTTGATGTTCACGTTGTTAGTTAACCGGAATTAGACATAGCTCAAAGTGTTTGTACATTTTTGTCCTTGAAGTCCACAAAGTACTACATAACATTGTACAGTTACACAAAATTCCCGGCCACACTACATGATCATTGAAATGATCATTCAAATGAAGCTATACCTGGCTCTGGCATTAGAGCGTTCTTTAGCAAATTTAACTATTGCATTACTTTGTCAAAAAGACTACTTGCAAAAGTCATTAAGGGCGTTAGTAGATTGGGAAAGTCAGTGCAAAACTCTATGACCAGTTAAATATAAAAATTAAGTTTTTTATTTTCTTTCTGGTTGGTACTTATTTAAAAAATATATATTAATATTAAAAGTAATAATAAATAAAAATATATTCTTTAATACTTGAAATATAGAAATGGGTTACAAAGTTTATTTTTAAGCCACTCCCTATTTAATCAAATATTTAGAAAGTTTCCAAAATTACTTTGATATTCAGGACGCGTACACGCAAAGTAATTTACAGTTGGCGACATTTACAAAGTTAGTCGTAACTTTTTTGTCCAAAAATTATATTATACGTTCTATTATTATGTTTTGGCTATCCCTTTGTTGATAAAAAATTCTATGTCTAAAATTTAATAATCCAAAAAATTGGTTGTCTGTAAATTCGGTATTTGGTTTTAATTTAACGTGATAACGCCTAATAATATTAGCCCGATCGTAGTTCACTCTCGCTTGCACGCTCTGCTTGGGAGGAACGTGACCATGAGTCATGCTTTTTCTTGCGTGCAGCCGGCATTCATCAATTTATAAGTCGTTATCATATCAAAAAATAATAATTTACACAAAGGCTGATTCATTAGTATTATATTTTTATATAAAATTAATATAAAATGACGTCGCTTCCCAGCGTTGTACGCGCAGATCTTTGTAATACTCTAACAAAATTTCCCAAAAAAGAATATCTTAGAAAAGGTTTAAAATACGGTGGTAGAGCGTGCCAGCGGCGGGCGCTCGGTGGCGTAAGCGACCAATAGATGGCGTTGTAATTTGATATTAAAAATAAGCCTAAGTTATGGCCGGACAAGGTCTGCCGGGCCCGCTAGTTTTTAATAAAGAGTAAAAGCATTAAATTTCGTTTTTATTCTTTATGATTTTTCTCATTTACTAGTTTTATCTTTAGTCTTTGTTCATGTTTTTTTAAATATAATTTAGTATACGTGTTCTTATCCAAAGTACAGTATTTTTTCAGCTCGCTCAATTTAGGCTTAAAAGGGGTTTAAGTGTTTCCTGCATCCAAACACTTAAGCCGAATTTACCCACCCTAACATGCGTCACCCTAATTCCTCCTGTTCACGCCGTTCATATGGATTGTCTTGATATAATGCTGATTTTAGCCTAGCTACATTTCGAGATGCTCACAGAGGTAACAAATTCAAATGAAGATTTTTTGTTTACATTTAGGTGGATTTAAAATGCCTAGTTTTTTCATGTTTCTTGGAACTTATTTGTTAAAAAAAAATTATAATGATTAGTATTTATTGTTATCCTTATATAATGCTCATTTTAGGCTAGCAACATTTTGAGATTCTCATATATAGAGACAATGATGTCATATAAAGATTTTGTTTCGATGTAGGGGGGTTTTAAGTACCTAGGTTGTTTCGTGTGTCTTTTGGTCTTTATTTGTTAAAAAATATAGAAGTCAATTGTAAACCATATTTGCAAGTATGTGATTTATTGCCCCACCCCCGATTGCCCCATATTTGGGCAAAGGCCTGTGGTTTCATCTTTTTAAGAATTACAATCTTGGGTCGCCTTATCATAGGCGGGCTTATGTCATGTAAATAACCGAGACAACTATAAGTAATTATATTGTCCATGTATGTGTAAAATTTGTCGCTTGAATTATTTAGTACAGTCACTCCATCATCGAATCTTTAGGGGCCTTCTGTTTGAATGATTAACACGAAACATCAGAATAGATTACCAGGTTTTCCCACGGCTGCGAATATTACACTTTGTCACGAAGAGATTGATTACCTGACATATATATATTACCGCCTGCCTCGAAGGACCAATCAACGTTATTAAATATTTTTTGTTGATTAGCAATTAAGTCGATGGTTTTAACTTAGTTCCTAAATTACGCTTAGATATTACATAATATAAGTGTTGTGATGATGTTGATAACTTAACAAACTATATATGTATTAACATCTGCCTCGAAGTACCAATCGACGTTATTAAATATTTTTTGTTGATTAGCAATTTAGTCGATGCTTTTAACTTAGTTTCTAAATTACGCTCAGATTTAACATGCTATATATTTTGAGATGATGTTGATAACTTAACAAACTATATATTAATATCTGCCTCGAAGGACCAATAGACGTTATTAAACATTTTTTGTTGATTAGTAATTAAGTCGATGCTTTTAACTTAGTTTCTAAATTAAGCTTAGATTTTACACAATATCCTTTTTTTTACATACTATATATCAACGTCTGCTTCAAAGGACCAACCAGAATAATGAAACATTTTTTTATAGATTAGAAATTAAGCAGAGGCGAAGTTAAATAACTCAGTCTCTGCTTACTCGACGGTTTAAGGTTAGTTCTGTAGGATCTTATTTAATTGTTCATTTTATTTGTTACATTTTATTAATCACCCATTATATTAGTGGTCTTTAATTTAATGCAATGTATTCCTGTGGTTAAATATTTGAAAATGAACACGCGCGGCACATAATCTATGCAGCTGTTAAAGTTGAGCTATACCAAGGTGAATTTAATTCTAGCTAAAGTGCAAGTCCTAATAGTGTCTGTAAACCCACCTGCGACACAACTCACGAAAGCCGCTCTAATAAACGCAATTTGCATCATCTTAGCACGAGGTATAAAATAATTTTAGGTACATTATATACCGTTCTTATTGTAAATTAAATTTGAAATTACTCCATATTGAATTTTATTTGGAATTGAATGTAGACAGGAATGTGATTAGCTAATATCATCACCTATTCAACGCCATTAACAAATAACGAACAAACAATAAATAATATAATATATAATAACAAACAATAAATTTTACCACCCACACCACCATAAAAATAAACAATAAATTCTTCTCTTCCACCCAGCTTTTTCATTTAGTTTATGGTATTCATCTATGCTATCTATAACATATTTACTTCGCCGCGGTCTCGTTCTTTACACTACTACCACTTCCTAGCGTTATCCTGGTTAAGTACCAGGGTCCGCTTAGATTGCAGAGGATTTGGCTGTGGGGCGAGTTAAGATGTTTTGTTATAATGCACTAAAATTTTTCTTTTATAACATTGTATATATTAATAGGTACACAAATTTTTTCAAATAATTGTCCTACAAGTCTACCGTCCATATTATTATTTTCTAATCATATGGCACACATACATCTAATTTTCTTTGCAATGTGGCCCTTGTCTGTCAAAAGGTTGGCGACATCTGTTTTAAGTTTAAGATTTTTTTTTTAAGCGATTCAAGCCTGTGAGCCTTTCATGAAGCAGCAAACACTTTTCTAATCTTGATTCTGATACAACCCCAGATCTTATGCAATTTCCTTACAAGCTTGCTTATCTCCCATTTCTTTGTATTTTGTCAAATAATTGGTCAGATTTTAATGATTTTTTTAACTAATTAGTACCCCTCTAGTTTATTATATTAAAATTACATTCAGATTTTAATCAAAAATATTCTGCATAATTAAATGTTTATTATTTCAGGCAAGAAATGCAGAGAAAGCAATGTAAGTTGTCTTGCTTATTTTATATCTATCAGAAGACTACTGTCGTTTTCACTCCAGTCACAGTTTTTATGCTTATTAAGAAGGGTAACAGGAATTTAAGGTATTCCTAGTTTTATTTCACCAAAAAATATGTTAAAATAGTATATAAGAACAAATTTTATACAGCCCTTTTTCTCCCACTGCTGGGCAAAGGCCTCTCCCCGCCCGTACCACTCCTAACGGTCTTGAACCAATCTGAACCAGGTTTGACCCGCAACAGATATTATGTTGTCAACTCATCTATATAGGTAATAAGAATATAGATTAAATAAATTTATTAAATACATAATAATTTGTATTAAGTACCTCCTTCTTAATGGTTTATTTACAATTTAAAAGTTTTAAAATTGGATACTTGCTCATATATTCAACAACAGCGTGGAAGGGACCTATGTAAGTGGTTAGGGCACCCGATTGGAAAACTACCTCACAATATGCGCCATCTCAAGCAATACTGCCTTTTGTATCCAACTCTTGATCCAACAGTCTATTGAGAGATTTTTAGTGATTATTACAGCTTTTTGTTATAAGACCATCCACTGAGACAATGACTGGGACAATGTCTGCTTATTCCACATGGCAATAACCTCATGAGCAATGTCTAAATATTTAGTTAATTTTTATTTTTCACCTTTAATGAGATTATCATCAGGGGAAACAGTTATATCAACAATAATTAGCTGCTATGCTAATCGATGTAGCAATATTATATCAGGTTTTTTGGCTACAGTAAACCTGTCAGTGATAATAGATCAATAATAATAATACAGGCGGCTGTTACCTATAACACAGGCATTAAGTTGTCTACCTTAGGAACAGACGTCCGTGTATCATATAGTCCTGTGTTTATTTATTTTATTATTAGATAATAATAAGATATTATCTAATTTGTTTTGAAAAAAATACTACTTATATACTCCTCAACAGAAAAATCGAAATACCTTAAAAGTTTGTGAGGATTATCGGAATAATGTGTATATTTAGGAATGTGTGTATGTCAAAAAAAGTGTTTAAATCTTTCTGGTTATATCGATAACTTAGATATTTTTCTTATGAATTAATAGTATTATTTTTTATCAAAAACTTTATTTACTACTACTAATTATTGTTGGCTTGACAAATTTTTGTGGCTCCTTAAAAACTTTGAAATCTTCCGACTCACAAGGTTGCTGACCCCTGGTTTAGCCCCATTTTATTTCGCCCTCAGTAACTGAAGTGTTGCGCTAAAATGTGTTATATACATATTTTATTAATACAAGTCCTAATAACAATATATAAAAGGTTTAGTATATTATTTAACTCTAATAATAGTCTAAGAGAACTCTCTCTTCTTCGTAGCGTTATCCCGGTTAAGTACCAGGGTCCGCTTAGATTGCAGAGGATTTAGCTGTGGGGCGAGTTAAGATGACCGA
>JANCMC010013446.1:0-10718 GCA_024363005.1 Charaxes varanes
CATTTTTCAACTTGGACCAGTAGTTGCTGAGATTACCGCGTTCTTAAAAACAAACTCTTCAGCTTTATATATTAGTATAGATATAAAATACTTTTTAAAAGAGTTTGCTCTGAAAAACTATGTATAAAACGATATGAAAATTGAGAGAATGACTCTTATGGTTTTACAGAAAAATACTTGAACATTGCACGAACAAACAAAATACGTCTATAGACAAAATCCTTTACTCTGTCATTGTAAGACTAAAAAATGGAAGATGTGTTTAGTACCACCATTCAAAATGTTAGCCAACGACGTACTAAGTAGCTGATGTATTTTTTTTTAACTACCAAATGACAATGGTCAACAGATGGCGCGGCGCTAACGGTATATCTGGTATATTTAACATAAATAAAATAAAAATAACGTACGTATAGATATAAATCATTAACAAAGAGTTAGTCGTTTAAAAATTACATTTTGTGAAATGTGCTATGTCCTGTTTCAATACTAATATTATTAGAATAGAGCACAAAAACCGTAGTCGGCGGTTAGTTCGAACATTTAAAAATGGCCAACAGCAGTAGATATATCAGTCAGTTGATCACGAAATTTCGTGCATTTACAAATGTCAATTCATGTATATACTTAAAGGAGTATGTACTAGCAACGGTACAGATAAATAAATGTTCGTCACATATTAAAACACTGGTCACATGTACATGTTAAATTCCAGGATGTTGCATAATTAATCATTTTGTCAGTTTAATAATGTTTCTGTTTTGTTTTATCTCTATGAAAAAAAAATCTGTAATAAAGATTTTTTATTATTCTCTATCATTTATTTAACACACTTATTCTAAATACATTTTTAGATATTAGTATAAAAATAAAAACATTTAAAAATGTATAAAAAATAGATGTCAACCGGCTGCGGGGAAAGAACTCAAGCAACCGGTGTTTAGGAGTCCATATTTTTATATTATTATTATATTAAAATTCCTTAGAGAATTTTTTGCTTTGTGCTCAGTCAGTGATTGACAGTCTGATCGCTGGTTGATAGACTATCTAACACATAAATCGTTTAAGATATGTGAAATTATGGGATTATTGACAATAAAAGTTTTGAGTATTGAAAAAGTTCTGTGTCCAATACTTCAATCAAAAGCAAAATGAAATATGTATCAAATTTAATTTCAACAATAAACCATACCATTATTAGGTACGTATCTAACCGAAAACGTTTATTACAAAAATTCGGTCCCACAAAACACAGCCCGCAAACAATACGTTCTGAAACTCGTTCAATCGTAGACAATAACAGGTAAATAAGGCCAAAAGTGATTACATTTATAAATTTATGAAATAGATTAACAGAGTAAAGAATAAATACGCAATAGGAAGCAAATTAAAAAGTACAAAATATGAGTTTGTGTACTTGTCCGTGGTGGTGTGTGTTTGTATGTGGGTGCGTGTGCGAGCGTTCATGTGTGTGTGTATGTGGGTGTGTGTGCGTGCGTTAAATTATTGTTTATAATTATATATTAAAAAGTAACTGTTATATTACAATTTAGTTGTTTGTTATGCTCTACTATATACAGTGGAGCATTACAAACGACTAAATTGCTGCTGAGAATTTGGGGTTACAACAACTTATGATCTAGTCAAATTTAAACTACATGTAAAAAACACGCTTGTTTGTAAAGTCTACTATACTGTCGAAGACTATATTAAAGATAAAACTGCTTGGAGTTGAGTCGCTCCAGCTTTGTCTTTTATAGTTAACATGCAAAAATGTCAAAAACTAATTTCTGTAAATTCATAATAAGTTTAATTCATAAGTCATATATATATTATGTTGTTATAACTTAATGTAATCTAATTGTTATACAAAACCGCTTAAAAATTATATATTAACGAATTTGTGTACGTAAAGATTAATTTATTTTAATGATTGTATAAAATATTAGCTATTTCTTTTGGTTTAGTTCAAGTAATTTAGTGGGTGTGATGTTAACTAAGGTTGCAACGTATTGAGTAGGCGTGTGCTTTCTATTCTTTAACATGACATCTTACACAGCTATGTTTATAATGTCATGGTACGCCAAAGACTGGGTTGTTATAAGTTTGACGTGTATGTATGTCTGTATATGGCATCGTAGCTCCTAAAGCAATGGGCTGATTCAAATGCGGTTTTTATTGTTTGAAGGCTCACATAATCGAGACAATTCTTAGTTACAATTAATTTTTTTACATTGTATCATAACAAACAATGAAATTCATCAGCAACTTAAAATTAAAACTGTAAAAGAAGAAATTTGCAGTAATACAATAAAATACCATAACAGACTTACTAAGCATTAGCACTTAAATTAAAAACCCTGAGCTACACCAGAAGACTAAAAAGGAAAGATATATTTGCATAAACTGTGATATGTGGTGATACTAAATGATGAGGAGATGTCTTTAATGGAAGACACACTCGACATGCAACTGATCGCAGATTATATAGTAACACAAAAAAAAAAAAAAATTGTATCGATGTTTTCCAAAAATTTTAGATTTTTTATTATTTATTGATTATTCAATTCTCTATACCTTTTCAATTGCAGAAATGTGGTATTCCTGTCAGCGAGCGTGCTGGGCGTGCTCGTGGTGCTATCTGTGTACGACGAGGATGTGCTCACAGTGGAACATGTGTTGACCATTATCACTATACTTGGCTGCGTCCTTGCTGGGGCAAGGTATGGTCATATACTAATAAATAGTAATTAATATATCAAAGTATAAGCATATCTACAACAAAAACATAAAGGAAAATATTTTTGTGTGTTTGTTTGTTATGGGTAAACATTGAAATTCAGGTTGTCCTATGTTAAGTTGGATGGACAACATAAAGGGGGTGACAGAATGTAGCTGGATGTGACTGGCAAGAGACAGGGGAGAGTGGCATAAAGAAGGAGGCTTATGCCCTTATGATGATTAAGGACCGATCATGATGATGATGATGATGAATCATTGAAACAGCTGCACTATTTATATGGAACTTTCATGTACTGTTTAGCGGACATTACGATATTAAAAGCTACTTTATTTTTAAAAACCGTGTACTTATAATTACATATATACCTATATGGATATTAGGACTTGTAAGTTTATCTAGTATTATCGTTATGTTAACTGAAGGACACTTAAGCTTTTTTTTAAGATTTTTTAGGTAAAAGTACTTTAAAAACTTTATTCTGTATTTTAATAACGGGGTCTCAATCGTGTACTTTAAGAATTTCAGGCTCGTCTTTTTATTACTTAGCTATTGAGAATTATAATTATAAATTCGTATTCGCTACAGGGCTTTGATAGGCGATGAAGAAGGCGGCACGTGCACGGGCCCTGCGCGCGGCGAAGAACTCTTAGTGCAAGTGCTGGGTCATGTGCACTACCTGCCGGCCGCGTGGAGGGGAAGGGCGCACACCAAAGACGTTGCGGCACACTTCCAACACCTGTTTCAGTTCAGAGCGGTAAAAATATATATATATTTATTAATATGTGAAGCAAAAACTTTCGGTACCATTTTATGAAAATTGCGCTGATGGAGGAGTATGAAATTTGGCATATGTATATTTTATAGTAGCATATGCGATTAGTTTGTGCGAATGCTAATATTTAAATAAATTTACATTGTAAATATACCACCAGTCAAACGATTTACACACACATGTATAGATTTTATTATTCCATGATGTCAAAGCATAATCATGACAACTGTGTTAATGGTCAAATATGTATGTCGTAGTACTAAGCATTTGTTACGCAAATAAAGGTTTATGACTGTATTTCAACCAGCCAGCTATTTATAGTATATTTTATTATGTATTAAACTTTTACCCTAGCACAATAACATACATGAATATTACAACTTCAAAATTTTTTCAAAGGACAAAGCTTTAATAATGTTATGTCTAATAATGAAGTGTCGTTTAAAATATTATAATCAAAATACTGATTAAAAATATCAATGTTTAGTTTATATTTTGCGGACATAATGAGTATATATTTATTTATATTATAGTTGAACAATTTTTTCTTTCTCTCTGTGCAGATCTACATATTGTTTGAGTTACTCAGTCCGCTGCTGTGCCCTCTGGTTCTTCTATCCCTGCGCACACGAGCACTCGACATTGTTGACTTCTACAGGAACTTCACAGTTACCGTTCTCGGTATTGGAGATGTATGCTCTTTTGCTCAGGTAATGCTCAGTGAATGTTTATTAAAAACAAAACACTGGTACTCCGAGAGTCCCAACAGAAGTGAAAACAAATCGTCACAGGTGTCGGTAAGGGTGACGTCAATGATTCAACAATAAGTGTGAAACTCGACATTGACTTTAACTTCGACGTCACCGTTAAAAACATCTCTGACGATTCGTTTCCACTTCTATTGGGACGTTTTTAAAGTACACATATATACATAGTATACACATAGTTTATGAAAAGCTTTTGGTGACGATGACGTGACGAGACGATAACGCAGACCATTGTTTTTTCCCCGTCTCAAAAAAGGGCGCAACTCGTTTAAAGAAGTTTTCACTTCAAAGACTTCTTTGTCTCTCCATAAACCTATTCCCACTGTTGACAAAGGGGAGACCCTTTTGGGACCACTCTTTCTTGTGCTAAAATTATGCACAACTTCCCTTAAAAAGGTATAAAGGTGTCACTTGAAGAAGTCCATTTTTAATACTTTATTTACTTGTATCAAGTAAGTCTAATAATATTAATTAACAAAAAAGGTAATTTATTAATGGCTAAATTAAAATACCATAATATAATTAATAATTGTAGTTTTATAACTGTAATGAAGTTATTTAATGTGATATTACAAATTATGAGATTCACTTGCTAATTATTACTTCACTAATAGAAATGGGATAATAATTATGACTTTTTAGAAATAGTTACTAATTAACCAATTTTTTGTCAGCTCATTTCAATATCATGTAAAATTCTCACTTTATTTAAATATAGGATTTTACAATAAAACTGAATAATAATAATCTTCATCAAAACTTGATAATAGATAAATCGATTTATCTATTATTGTTGAATACAATTAAAATATGATTTTAAATAAAAATTTTATTTATATTTTCATTATATTTGTAGCTTGATATTAGACGACACGGCCACCCCGATTGGCAGTCGCCTGGAAAGTATGGAGACAAAGGTATGTTAATTTTGAACTTGGCACAATATACATACATGTAGTGATATAGTGATCACGGATCATAAATGTTCACGTTACCATTACGAAGAAAATACACCATTATACTACTTGCGTGTGTGCTTGAGAGATACACAATGCACAAATTAAATTAATTTTTAAATATACGATAAAATATAGCGCATTGGTAGATTTGCTGATGTGTATTCTCCACCACATTTGTTCGTCAATACTATAATAATGTTAAAAAACCATGAGTGTTTGTAATCTTTACTAATAGTAGTAATATTTTTTAGAAATAATGATAGATGACGTTAAAGTGGAATAAATAATAATTTCAACTTTTATTTCTGTACATTTACTTTGAGTACATACAGAATAGTATACAGTATATAGTCTAGTCTCCATGGTGTAAAGAATCCGAAGAAAAGGAATTGATTGTCTATCTCAATCTTTTCCAGCCAAGATTCCAACAGTTATCTCTTTTCATTTCACAAAATCCAATTCATACCAGCCCAAGAGAGGCTTGACTTCAATAAACCATTAGAATGGACTGGTTTCGCAGGTAACAATACTCAGTACAACCAAGGCGAGGGCGGTAAGACGGAGCTGTCCCTGGTGGCGTTCTCGTGCCGTCACCCCGGCTGGACCCCGGCCGAGCCCGCTCAGCGGCAGTTCCTGCGCTCGCTGCGGCAGAGCATGCACCACGCGTTACCCAACCAGAACGGGATGGTGAGTTTCAAGTTTATGCAACGCCTTTATTAAAATATCGATAGCTCTCTCTCTCTCTCTCTCTCTCTCTGTATTTATATCTCTTCCTCTTCCTCTCTTTCTCATCGTTTCAAATAGCAAACAAGTGACTTCTTCTTCTTCTTCTTCGCTGGCTGTTTTTCCGCACTCAGTCACTTTATGGTGACCATTGTGCGTGAGGGGGGGCTGGTGGATGTTCACTCCATCCAGCCCAGCTCCTGCCAGAAGTTGAGAATCCGCTGGGGCTTCTTCAAGACAGATGTCCATGGGCGCCGGTAGGCACTTCGGTGCCTGCTGCCTGCTCGTTTGCCCCCTTGTAACATAAAAAAAAGAATACTGGAAATACTTTATAATTCCTATTATTTTTTTTATGTTACAAGGGCAAACGAGCAGGCAGCTAAGTGCCTTTTTTTTGCCTACTGCATGCCTACTGAAGCCCATGGACATCTGCACGACTAGGAGGCAAACAGATGCGTTGCCAGCCTTTAGTGACGAGTTTAAGAAAGAGCTACCCGGGCGCGTCGGCCCAATTCGGCTACAAGTATGGCGCTACCTCTAATTAGATAGACAGGAGAATGGGATGGATTAAATGGATATAAACATACATGGCGAGGAGAAAAAGAATGTACGTTACTCGTACCCCTTATGAGCAGAATTTGAGTCATATCTTAATCAGTTGCCGACTTTTGAGTCAATCACCAGAGGGCTGAGCACGAACATTCTCGATAGTTTTACTTACTTTTACGTTCGAAGCGAAACGTCAGATGATGGATTAAGATTTTATTCGTGCTAGCAATTTTCAGTAACTAAGTTGTGTAAAACGGTGCATTGGATAGTTTTAAGATTGTTATTTATTTATTTTGGTGTTTACTTTACTATTATTATATTATGTATGTGTCATAAGCCTACGTAGGGCGTTTGTACGCATTTCCTGTTTTTCACAATGGCGCACCTTGATTTTAGATTTGGAAAGCATATATCTTTATAGAAAATTTCATGAGGAATTAAAAAAATATATTTTCAGTTTCATTTTCAATTCAAAATTATTTTTCTCCAGGATTTAAATGATCTACAAAGCTCTTAATTTTACCTAAAACCTATCACTAGTTCTAAACACATCCAAAATTCAAAACAATCTAAAATTCACGAGCTTTTAAGAAAAAATATTTTTTTAATTTTTAGTTAAACTTTACAGAATAAAAATATCTTACTGGTACCAACTCAAGCCCTCATAATTGTCATCAAAGCCTTCTTGGATCAGATCAGAAACAGTTAACTCAGTCATTCCCGGTTTGCTTAAAAAAAACATACCTAAAGCGTTCCCAGTATGATATGCGTAAAACATAACAAAAATAGGGAAAAATAAAACAGTTAGAAGATGAAAAATTCCATAAAAGTCAACAAACAATTATAATAAATCTACCGTGTACTGATAACAGGATTCAGTTTAATCATCTAATACTGCATTAATTTAAATATTTGCATAATTATGCAAATTAAAATTATGTAATGGGCTCGAAGCATCGAGTCATAAATTTATGACTCGAGTATTGTCGCACCCACTCCTAATACAAGTTTTTAATTTAAGCTTAGTAGGAGGGGAAAAGGGAATATTATACATACCTAAAAAGTATTCCTACTATTTAAAAATAATAATTACTCTATTACTACTAATTTGATTGGCCTGTTGGCGCAGTGGGCAGTGTCTCTGCCTTCCGCTCCAGGGGTCGTGGGTTCGATTCCCACCTCGAGTCTGGGTATATATTTATATGTATGTATTTATATATTTAAAAAATATGTATTTGTGTATAGCAGGCGGCAGTTTCCTATAACACAGGCATTAAGTTGTCTACCTTAGGAACACACGCCCGTGTGTCATATAGTCCTATATATTTATTTATGTTATATTTTAAAGATATAGGGGACATAATTTTTTTAAATACCGATACTAAGGTGTAGTGGAGTGCATTTAGAATTCTTATACCTCGAAAACAAAAAATAATAATAATCGGAGTAAGGATGTTAGTTAAAAATATTGTAATTACTAAAGTATGAAACTTTTTAAAAGTTTTATTACGGGATCTTTTTGCGCAGATTTATAAGCAAAGGCTCCACGAAGCAAGAAATTCTGGTTAATTATTTAAACATTTCCCTTTTCTTCAATAACAGGGCGGAATTTCATTTGCATGTATTGTTAAAGGGAAAGTAGCGTAATTTAGTTTGTTCAAACGTGAATCATACATTGTTGATTGTCTTTCTTCTAGTGAGATGACTTCTAGTAAGGTTAAGCCCACCAGGGTACCCCATAGATATAGTTTACTCGTGTAAACTGTATTATAGAAAGAGAAGGCCACTTATGGGGAAATATCGAAAACCGCGGGACGTATAAGCATAAAATTGAGCAAGGAGTTAGTTTTTAGTTAGTAGACATCCGCTAGGGACGGATTGTTCGTTATGGCCAAATTCAGGGAGTCTATGGGCATTTTAAATTTTAAACTTACGCGAACGAAGTCGTGGGAAGCAGCTAGTATATGATGTTTAGCCCACTAAGTTACCACGAATAAAGCCAAAATTAGAGCCGAAACAGTAATAAAGGCCGACACATTGAGTGAATACGTCTTGGAAAATTTGATCAAGAGGGTAAACAAGGGATAAAAGGTAAAACGAAATAAGAGATCGAGAGATTCTATCACGTATTGTAATTGAGGTATATGGTCGAAGACGGAAGGCGTAATAAAAGTCAATGTTAGTTTCAATAGATACGCAGACGAACTAAAGTCACCGACATTGCTATCAAAATAAGCATATTATGATGATATGGAGCTGATCTTTGTAGTGAAGGGGAGAAACGGGCAGAAGCTTCACTTGGTGATAAGTGGTCACCGTCGCCCATGGCCATCTGCAACATAAGAGGTGCTGATTACCTATGCCTCATCCATATATTCGTTTCTTAGAACATCCATTCACTGGCATGCTCAGACTGTTCTATGCAACTATTGTTGCAACATCAACAAAGGCCTGTAATGGAATAGATTATGTTTGTACAATACAAACAAATGGCTTCGACTCTGTTTACCTTTACAATGTAATTTGCATAGATAACTTCATTATTAGGATATACAAAGTAACCTAATTCAATACTGGATTAATGACTTTAAGAGCTCTACCTCACGGAGACGCCATTACAACGTCGCCGGCTACGTCGCCATGGATACCTGCGGTTGCCTATGTAGTAGCCAGTAGTAGTCGTAACTAAGCTTCTAATTTGACGACGTCGCCAAAGCGTCGCCAAGTGAGTAAGGCTCCTAACTCACCGAGACGCCATGGCGACGTCGCCGGCTACGTAGCCATTGATAGCTATGGTTGCCAATAGCATACCCAGTAGTAGTCGTAGCTACGCTTTTAATTTGGCGACGTCGCCAAGAGAGTAAGGCTCCTACCACACCGAGACGCTATGGCGATGTCGCCGGCTACATAGCCATACGCAGGCCTAATGAATTCCACAGGGATGAGTGATTATGTAGATTTTTACCATTATTATCTCATCTTTGGCGACAAGATTTAACGCAAAGAAATGTCATCTTCCGTCCATGCAAAAGTTTGTGCTTGAATAAACTGTCTCACACACACACAGAGTTTTTTCTATGATCTGTGTTCGTTTAATGAATTATTTATTTTTAATCTATGCACATTTTTTAAATTTATGAAAGATATACTTCCCGATACAAGTCATAATAGAAGAACTTTAAGAAAAAGCAAAGCAAGGTTTGTGTCTTCTTATTTGTTATTAAAATTTCAGGAATATTTATTAGTATTTCAAGGTACAAGTCTGACCCGTAATAGCATTCCAAAAAGTAACTAAAACGGTTTAAAAGTATAAAATTAGTTTATAATATTTTCCTATAGGGGTAATATTTTTGCGAACAACGCCATCTATGAAGTTCTTATGAAACTATTACGCGCATTCCCTCAGGAACCCACCGTAATGTGAACCAATCACACATTTGAATTTCGACTATTATAACTAGATGGACATAGTGTACTCTAAAGAATTATTTGGATATTCTTAGATATTATCCGACCAAAATAGATCGGACTTTTATGTTTTTTTCCATAAAAAGTAACCGATTCATTATGGTAGAGTTAAAGCACACGTTTGTTTCGAGCTTAGAAACTTGCGCTTGTGCGTTACGGGGAAATTACGGGTTAGGGATGTTTTATACGACATTGGGGCAAACCTGTATATACAATACAATATATACAATATATATTATATATATATTGTAAAAGGAATGTTATTTACTAATAATAATTTATTTGATTATTTCAAAATAATTTTGTTTTTACATTGGTTGTGTTAGTAATAATTATTTTGACATTAAAAACTATTTCTTAACATAGTTTTTTATACAAACCCTTTTAAACTTCTGAGGCAACTTGATGTCCTTTTTTCTGCACAAGATTTCCTAAAACTGACTACCGTACAAAGTCGAGGCGGATTACTAGTTGCCTTATAAATGTATAACAAAGAAATTTAAGGCACTGTTATACACGGAATTACGCGTTTTGCGCATTGCTAAATTTTTCACTGCCATTTCGTAGGCCTCTGATTGCAGCATCCCTCGTTCCGCAGCTTTTATATCTTCTCCGAGGAATTTTCGGATTGTAGCTTTATGACGCACAAATACAAAGTTAGGGCGAATAAACAGTGAGAGAGAAAGTAATGGCTAATGGAAGCTTAAAGCTGTACTAGCGGACAAAACTTTGGCTGA
>JANCMC010013453.1:0-10718 GCA_024363005.1 Charaxes varanes
TCGAAAGTGATTCGATGCATTTATACTGAAAATTAGGCTATAAAACAAATACCTATTAGAGTTTCTATACGCGTGTAGATAAACTTAATTCTTTATAATTCACTCCTATCTTTTAGTAATATATATCGCTGATGTGTTTGTTTGTTTGTTTGTTTGAATGTGTTAATCTCAGGAACTACTGGTGCGGTATGAAAAATTCTATGAGTGTTAGATAGTCCATACCGAGGAAGGCTATAAGCTGTATAGCATCATGCTAAAATTGAATCTATTTTTTTACCTAATTTTAAAATGTAAATGTATGTAATGCGGACGAAGTCGCGGTCACAGCTAGTGCATTACAAAATTCATTTTAGGCATTATAATTTATTTCAATATTTACGCTGGTTATCTAAAATGTTTAACCTTGAACCATTAAATTGCGCTTTTTTGGCCGTATTAGAGAAAGCAAAAACTCTCTTTTGTATCCGCTAATTTATTTCATTTCTCCAAAACTGTTATGATAATGTATGCGCAAAGTAAGTCTTATTCAAAAAAAAGCATTGTTGATTAAAAAGTCGCGGTTCCGGTTACGAAAAAATACATAAAACTTGATTAAAGTCCGGCATGTAAGCGACAACTGAAAATTTGGAGTGCTGCGGATGTCAAAATGGCAATTATATTTTATTTTATTAAACGCATCGATTTCTTTCAAAATACCTAAAGTTTCCGCGAACCACGTCCGAGGATACTAAACGTTTGATCCGAAATAACATTAAAATGCACAGTCCGTCTGTATGTTTGAACCCTTAAGTCGTAAATTTTATCACCGGACTGGCTGTTTCCCGCTACTTCGTCCGCGTCAAATTAAGTGAAAAAGTTTTGCGTGACGATATATAGCCTGTGGCCTACCTCGATAAATGGGCTATCTAACACTGTAAGAATTTTCACATCAGACCAGTAGTTCCTGAGATTAGCGCGTTTAAACAAACAAACAAACAAACTTTTCAGCTTTATATATTAGTATAAGATTATTAAATAATTATTATAAATATCGCATCTTCGATGCAACAAAGTCACAAATAGTCAAAACTGCAAAAGAGAATTACGTATGCCAAATTCATTATAAATTTTTTACTTAACACTATAGCAAACAAAACGCACTAGTAGAATCATACCGGATTTGGCTAGGCAGGGGAGGGAACACTGGCAGTGGAGGCGAGTGTTAGTGATCACGCATATTAAATGCATCTATGAAGGGTTTTGTATTGATTGATTATAAATCACTATGGATGAAATTCAATTATTTTTGCTTCAATAAACACAGCTTTCACCTGTGTATAATATTTATACGTCATTAAATAAAACAATATGCTTTAAAAAATATTTACAAAAAAAGGGTTTTTAACCAAAAAAAATATATAAAGAAAAAAATTTAGAATTATTAAGCGCATGTTTAAGGGCTCACGTAAACATAGTTAAAGTGGATAAAGAGTTAACTGATGTCCACCATCTACGACAATACGAAATGTTTTGAAACAAATCGTTTAAACTAAGTACTTCGGACTTTGTGTGCCTTAACGTTAAAAGACAGACGTATCAGACGTCCCAAAAACTTTACTGTGCAACATGAGAACAGTCTTTAAAAATAAGTTTAGTTTCGCAAGCCATCTCCAGACACATTCCTAACGCTTAAGGGTTGCTTTTGGCAGACACGCCGAGGGGGACATAATATGAAAATCTAGGCGCCAAATAGATCAGAAACAAGCTTGGTACTCCCACATAACTATGTATATTAAATTGCAACAATTAATTTGAATACTAATGTAAAAAAGTTTCTCCGTGACGTTTAGACCAATTTGAAAATATATAGGACTATATAACACACGGACTGTTGTGACTGTCTGTTCCTAGACAACTTTATGCATGCGTTATAAACAAATATTTTTTTTGGAATTAAACTAATAAATAGACCAGTAAAGTTTCCAATTAAATTAAACAATTTAAGTAAATTAAATGAATATTTTATTCCTATCCTCCCCACCATACAAGTCGTCTTTACCTAAATCATCTCGCGTATAGTTGGCACAGCAGGAAAGACACGATATAAGGTGTTCCATCCAACCGGAAATTATATTAATACAAAATTATTTGTCATATTTCATTGCGGTGTGAAGTAATTTATATGTGCTCCTATCTTTAGTGTCCATAATTATGCCACTGAAAAAAATACAATGGTGTCATATTTAAATATCATTATGTTACTCCCACAATTAAGGCAAATCTAATGTGGTGTCATTATCCGCGAAAATCCATCAATTTACTTCGGCTTTAAATCGAATCAAAAAATAATCACATACACTTAAAATAAACACACACAAATAAATATATAAACATAATGGTAAAATGACGTAAATGTGACAGGTGCAACTATTTTGAAATGTCTTTATAACTCTAGACGTACCCGTTAATGTCCCGTGTATAATTTTTAATGACGTCGCAAATCGCACTACTGTTGTAACGGTCTTCAAACGCGGGGTGTGATAGCACGTGCCGCGTATAACCGTTCATTATGTACTGGACCAGTTTCTGATGGCTTACGATTATTTAAGCAGAGACTTTAGCCACGGGATCGAAATCGCTTTACTTGGTATAAATACTGTTGAGTTATAATTTATATGGGAAATTTATAACTCGAGTGTCATTAAATATTACTGATTTTATATATCAGGGAATTGCAAACAACCAATTAATTTTAGTGGCCATTTTTAATTAAGGTTGACCAAACGCTTCATTTAATATTTTCGATAGAGATTAAAGTCCTACAATGATTTTGCGTTCTCCAATTTATCATAAATGCCAAAGTGCCTTTATTGTTATTTATATGATTAACTAGTTAATACCCGCGATTTTGTCCGCGTTGTGTTCAATGACTGTCGAATTTCAATGGATTTCGAGTTTTATTGAAGATAACTATTTTTTTTTGCTTCAACAAGAACTATCCCGGGACTATGTCCATCCGGTATGGAATTATGGTATGACTAAGAGAAACAGATTATTTTTTTTAGATCGACTAGCGGACTCGGAAGACGTTATCCTGTCCCAACGTTTGGTTACTTTCTTTTGTCTAATAATATTTTTTCCGTTTCTGTTCCGTTCCCTTTCCCGTACATTTTGCCAATAATAATAATAGTAATTTAACTAAGCTTTATTTATTTCCCTTACAGTATGTTTTTTCGTAATATAATTCAATCAGCATTTTGCCCCGAATTGTTTTTCAAGGGAAAATAAATATGCATAGTAATGATGAAAAAAACGTTATCAGTGTGTTGATTGCTAAAATATTTCAATGTTTGGTAATATGCACCGTAATTTTAGATTAAAATAAAAGTGGCCTAGAGCGTGTCAATACACGCTTATATGCAAGGGTTCCGTATCTGATACACAAAGGTTTTTATTAAATATGTAACTTCACAAGTTGTTGTCCGATTTCGCCCTAAATATTTTTTCCTAATGAGATTTTAAAAATAGTTATTAATAAATTATGCTCAGGCAAAGTAACTTACTCTAGTCTACTCTACTCTACTCTACTCACATTTGGGCCTGACATTTAATATTGCCTTTTTAGGCTTCCACAGTACCACAAGGAACCCTCAAAGTTTCGCTCTGTCCGTCCGTCCGTCTGTTTGCCCGTAAGGTGTTCCCCCACCTAGCATTTTCAAACTATTAAAGGTTGGGACTTGAAATTTTCTATGTTGATAGAACATATTAAACACTCATTACAAAAACTATTTTGAACGAAATCGGACAACAACTCTTGAAGCTATTTAACAAATATGTTTATCTCGTATCAGATACGGTACCCTTCTATATGAGCGTGTCTTGACCATTTCTGGATAATACACCCAGACTCGATGCGGGCATCGAACCCACGACCCCCGGAGCGGAAGGCAGGGTCACTGCCCACTGCGCCAATGGGCCAGTTAAACGTTCCTAAAAAGGTCAAAATTCAAAAAGTCATTATTGTAACATTATTTCTTATTTGTTTCAGATATGTCCCGTAACACCATGCTGGCTCTTGCGATTTATGGCTTAACAGCGATATGCGTAAATTTGCCTGTATCCTCAGCACAGGCATTATCACAATATGATGGTGAGTCTTCAATTGTCATCCTTCTTACATCCAGGGCTTTTAGGGCAGGCAAAGACACGCAGAATCCTCAAAAGAAAATTTCGGAAATATAAAAAAACTGAAAAAAATTGAAGGCTGAAAATTGAACGGGCACGTAGAACCCTGTCCACTCGGTAAAAGTAATATTTTTTTCAACTTTATTTTTACAAATATTCCCAATACCATCACTATCATAAAACAATGTTTCAAATTAATTTCATTGCTTATAGAAAGTGATATTTTTTTATTTTATCACTTCAAACATTTGCACTCTCATAGTGCATCTATGGTCAATACAAAATAGCGAGGGGTGGGTAGAGGGTAGAAAAAAATTATAGACTTAAAACCTTTAAGAATTAGCGTGCCCACAAAACAAAAGTGAAAAAAAGGCTTGTTTTCATATTTAATAATACTAAATATACTTAAAATGCTCTATAATCTAAAGCATTATAATTTTGTTAACAAAAATAAATAAACGGGAGGAGGTAATCAGTTCGTCAATTTTTTGGAAAATTTGCGTTAATTAAACACAGCCTTATATGATATAGGGTAGCGAGACAGAAGTTCATCCGTATTAAAAATTATCCTGTGATCCTCAAAGATCCAAATAACCAAAAGAGGTTGTTGTCACAAGTTTGATATGAATCCTTATCAAAGAATCCCGCTAAACCTTTAATTACTCGCCTATTGAACAGCAAACAATTATTTGGTAGGGAACACGGATGAGGCATTATAACGACGGCTCAACCTGGATTATTTCCGTTGTCGAGACCAAGTTTGCAAATCGTAAGGGTCACTCACACCTCACCGCTAACTAATCCAATTCTCTCTCACTTTGAACGCGTTGAATATTTATTATTAATTTCATGTAGAAATTGAAATATTATTATTATACTAATCTTGACTAAAATAACCCGTATATGAGAGGAAAATGAACAAATATACTAGTATATTTACACAAGAAAAATATGAAATATTTAAAATGTCAGTACAATTTTTAAGCTTACAAGAAGATATCTCTTACTCTGATATCGTATAAAGAAGACGACTAAGAAATATAAATCTGTATAAAATATTAGTTATTAATAACCGGCTTAAAAATCCATTATTGTTAATTTGAGAAAGTCGCATAGAATTATGATGAAGAATCCAATATTTCCTTATTTTGATATTCCAAATGCACAACGTTCAGTTCTTCTGCCGCAATGTAGTGAGATGATATTAACTATTCAATTTTATGACTGTCATAAATTATTTCTGCGCAATAGAACATTTTCACTCCCCGTTGCCTGAAACTGTGTGAACTCGACATAAATGTAACAGTAAAATGTATTTAATATGTTATTGTATTTCGAAAACAGGATACAATATATTTTTTACGCTTTCGCGGTATGTAATCGGTTTTCACAGTAAGGGATGTAAAAGCAATTTTTTAAGCTTTAATGACTACAGTTTTGATCAGTTTTTAAGCTATAACCAATGATATGAATAAATGTAATTACTCCCTAACTATAGAGTTAAAATATATATATAAAAGTCTCGCACGTGTGACCTTTATATTTCAGAGTATAAATTTTGTCTGGTTAATAAATCGTTTTAAGCACTTTCTGTGTAGGAAAATGAGTTCATTAAAGATGAATGAAACAGGGATAAAGTACATATTTTTTTAATCTCACGCCATTTTTTTTTCGAAAATATTAATATTACAAGACACGATTTATTTTTTTAATATTATAAATCATATAACATAAGAATACATTTTAATTATAACTCTTAATAAAAACTATAAATTCTGATAATTTTCGTAAGAAGCGTGTAACATTTTGCAATATTCTGCATTACTTTAATCATTGTTAAATATAAATGTAAAATATTTTTTGCACAAGAAAAAGCAACATAATTAAAGTAGGCTATTTAAACGTTATTCCTTGTTTCCGAGGCCAATATCCACTTTGGGTCGCTGCGGCATCCTAGTAAGTATTTAAATGTTATGGCGTGAACAAGACCAAGATAGCCATATTGACGATATCTGACCTGCATCAATGTTACTTTTCCTAAAGGTATTATTTGTAACAGCTAACGGGTTTCCTTATTTGAATGTAATATGACATACATCACCTTAAGGAAAGTCGTACAGCAACTCCGGGGAAATTGGATCCACCATGTTAAAGTAGATCGACAACATTGTATCTCTGGTTTTTTTTTTTCAAAATCAAGACACAAGTCTTTTATAATAAATACAACGCCTATAAAACTTTTTTGTAAACTACATAAGTAGGATTCGAACAGAGTAGTGTATAATTAATAAATAAAATAAAAATGACAGTAAATAAATTTTGTTCAATCCACAATAGTAAAGTTATTACACAATATAATATGATTTTAGGTATGGAGATTGTAATAGCTAAATATATATATAGTGGATATATAGTAATAATACAGCGTGTGGTTTGACCCAAGCCCACCCTAAATTTACACAGCTATTATTCTGCAACGCTCCACAAACACTTTAAATTATCCATGTCAAATGCCGGAGAATTTCAAATGACGGACCTTCACTATAACCGTGATCCATCTTTCAATAACGCGCAAAGGCTTACCTCTTATAATGTAATATGAAGAATTTTTCGCAGTAGATATACATACGTGTTTACTTTCACAATTTGCTTCTATACACTTGTGTCGGAACACCACTAGAATGTCCTGACGAAAGTTAAAACCTACCACAAAAGTAAATAAAATATTTTTTTTTTCTGATTTCTGGAATTAGACAACCAATTTTATGGCAAAATATCCATTAAATATGGAGCTGAACATTCATTCATTTAATGCTAATAATAATAATAATAAATATATAGAACTTCTTATATATTATATAGGACACGGACGTCTTTTCCTAAGGTAGACAACTTAACATGCCTGTGTTATATACAAATATTTTTATGCCCCTTATAGACAAATATATATAAAACTACATACTTATAGATAAATACACCCAGACTCGAGGCGCGAATCGAACTCACGACCCTCGAAGCAGAAGGTAGGAACACTGCCCACTGCGCCAACGGACCAGTAATATCACGTTTGATATTTTTAATCAGTATAAAAAAAAAGATATTCGCTTTTGATATATTTAGATAAATTTACAGAATAATTATACACATAAGTTTTGACAGTAGATCATTATCTTTGAAAAGTTTATGGAAAGCAACTCGTATCAAAAGCTGTGATTTAATGATCATATTATCTATATGTATTGGAAGAAACGGACGCTGCCTGAGGCTATTAGGACTTCAGGACTAATTTGACAGGAAATTAAATTGTAAGCAATAAAAAAAACTCTTTTATCGTCAATCTTTTTTCCTTCATAAAACTGGACTTGTACTGTAACTGGATTAAATTTAAATTATTTTATTCTAAGTTTAGACTTCAGCCTCGCTAGATGCCATTATGCCAATAGCCTCTTCTTATTATAAATAAGTCAGAACTTTTTCGTTTTAATGAATATGAATAACATAGCATTTAATTTTGAATCATAAATTCTAAGCGTCTTCTTCATTAACATGGCGCATTAATACGATAAAATATGCAGATAGTTCGTTAAACCGTGTAATTCAATTATTTAATTGAAAGCGTTAGTTAACATACCCTATTGTAACGTTAAAATTTATGTATAAGTGTTAATATACATTTTTTACAAAAATTTCATTCAATTTTTATTCTTTTCATGTGAATTTTGGATAGAATATTTTCTTATTTTGTAGTGTAGTATAGGATTATTATTAATTATACCCATAAAGAGTAATATGAGACAAATTTATTTTAATTTTATGGACAGCAACACCATTGTCCTTATAATTAAGAGCCATAACCATTCACCTACTAATTGTGGTAATTATAGCCCCCCCCCTCCCCTAAGTACATCCCCCAATAATAGACATAGTAAAATTATAGGGAAGCTATGTGCAACAGTGAAATTTTTTACACTGAATGGGGACCCTTACTTTACTGTTAATATGATAAAGTTTACATCTAAATATTGTAACCTCGATAGCTGAACGGTATAAGGACGGAGTGAATTCGTAAGGTGCTCATTTTGAGCGCCGACCTCGATGGGCCATCATCGTAACCACTGCTAACACAAGCTTTTAAAAAGTTTCAACCAAATTTTTTTTTGAAAATATTTCAAATATTCCCGTTTCCTACTAAGGCTAAATTAAAATCTTGTGTTAGAAATGATTGCGACAATGCCCCAGCAGCGTCGGGGTTTGAACCGAATACCTTGCAGATTACTGTTCATCCCTTCTAACGTTGATATACTAAGGCTTATCAAAGTATTCCTCATAGTCTTTAAAAAATGTATTAAGATCTTTCATCATTGTTTAAACAGAATGCAGTAGTATCAACACGACTAACCAGCGAGTAGTGAATGGTAGATCAAATCATAACCACAACCAAAATTTAGGCAATCTTTTTTGTTGCCCATAACGCATTTCGTATTTTATTTAAGATCCACGAACTTCCAGATCTGAATGTCTTACAGTGACCACAACGCATTTCACGTTGTTTTTCCACTAATGAGCACATTCTTTGAGATAAATATTTTACAAGATATGTTTTACTATGGAATGAAGCCTTACTGCAGGAAATGTCAATAAATGTTGCAGTGCAACTGAATTGTTTATTACATACAATCAGACTAGAATATTAACTTGATTAATAAATCGTTAACCTGTAGGTAGCTAACGGTTAAGGACTTTTAGTATTAGAAGTCTTTTAGATAGTCTTTACAAAAAACTTTTTATTACTCAAATTCTGTCTCAAAATAGCCACGGAATAAAAATGGCAGGCGATGTAAATAAGCAATGCAGTGTTGCTGAATTTGTTGTCAGACTAGGAAATAGCCTCGATTAAGAAGTACTTAGCCCACCAGGTAGCTAACGTTTAGTTTATCTAACATTTAAAAAGACTTTTAATATTAGATGTATTTTTAGGGAGTCTTTACAAAAACTTTTTATCTACTCAAATTCAGTTTCAAAAATGCCACTGAATAAAAATGTCAGGCGATGTGAATAAACAGTGTAGTGTCACTGAATTTATTACAGGCAATCAGACTAGAAAATAGCCTTGATTAAGAAATATTTAGCCCGTAACTAGCTAACGGCTTGGTTTATCTAACATTTTTTTTATTTTTTATTTTATTATATTAATATTTGGGAAACAAACAACATACTTAAAATAAATAGCTATACAAATAATAATAGTTCTTATGTCAATAAAGACGAGAACGGAGATGATATAGGATGATAGAAGTAAATAGTAAGTAGCCCAACATTCGGGCAGAACATCGTCTGCCGGCGAGTATATTTTATTTCTGCGACAAGTTGAATGAAATAAAACTCAAAAATAAACACCAAAAATTTTACTTGTCCAAAAACTAACTTGTGTTCTCTTTTGTCGCAGGCTTGTCCGCTGAATCCAGCGCCGGAACTGCAATCGGAAAAAGAATTCTCTCAGCGATTCGCCCACGTGATCCGTGGCGTGATCGACTTCGCCGGCCTCATTCCTGGATTCCAATTGCTCACACAAGACGACAAGTTCACATTGTTAAAGAGTGGTCTATTTGACGCACTATTCGTGCGGCTCATTTGTATGTTTGATGCACCTCTAAATAGTATAATATGCCTCAATGGGCAGCTCATGAAAAGGGACTCTATCCAAAGTGGAGCGAATGCCCGTTTCCTCGTAGACTCCACCTTTAAGTTCGCGGAGCGCATGAACTCTATGAATTTAACCGATGCCGAGATTGGCCTCTTCTGCGCAATCGTCCTGATCACTCCGGACCGACCGGGTCTCCACAACATTGAATTGGTTGGTAACTTAACCTAACCTAACCTAACCTAACCTAACCTAACCTAACCTAACCTGCCCTAATAGTACGCGAATGCGCGATTCAAGCGAACTTCATTTGTAAGAATGTGCGATCAAGCAAAAAACGATATTGATGTCACAAAGTTGGAATAAACGCTGTTTGTTTCTTTCTTTCTTTCTTTCATGTGTAAGAAGTGTCCTTATTAAAGTTCGATGCGATCACCTAATTCAATAAGGACACTTGTTAGAGATCAGTATGTTCCATCGCACGTTAGTACGAATTAAGTACGCTCACATCGCGCATTTGCATTCTATTAGGACGATGCCATGGTCTTAGTTATCTACAACCTTACGATTTGCAAGGAATCACCAACTTGCCGCGTCTATGTGAAGCAAATCGCCAACTTTGATATTTCCGAAAAGATAGTATTTTTCAAGAAAAGAGCGCACTCGTTTATCAAAGACTCTCTGCGAGCTTTCTTTTAGTGCAGTTGTGCGTGATTGTCGGTATTCATTCCTACCCGTTTATTCATTGTCATATTTATCAAAAAAGAAATTCTGACACTGCCATCGTGTGAACAAGTGATATGGTGTTGCCAGAAGACAAATAGTCTTAAAAGTGGGGCAAGTTGGTACAGTATATTAATAACACAAATTTGACGAAATACCAATTTCCATATCTTTTATTATTTTATTGAAA
>JANCMC010013474.1:0-36043 GCA_024363005.1 Charaxes varanes
AAATCATTAGTCAGTAAAATATACTCAGTACATTTATGATCATAGTAGTAAAAAGTTACTTTTCACAAAGTTGGAATAAATGCTGTTTCTTTCTTCTTCTTTCTTTCTTTCTAAATTACTACTTTAAATATTTCGGGCAAAATAATCAGCATAACCTACAATTTTTCACACATATTTGTAAGAATATTACATAAAAACTCCTTTAGTGACCAGCTAAGTGTCCTACAGACTATAAAGATATAGACCATAGCGCATGTAGTAATTCTATAAAGCCCCAGAGGAAATAATTACAATTTTTTTTTTATTAATGTTCTTGTTGAGAAAGTGGACTATTTACAATCTTTCTTCCCTAAAGAAGACTTATAATTGACAGAATTGAAATGACAAAACCAAAAAAGTCATCAAAATCAGTTTACCCTATCGAAAGTTCTGTGGTAACAAACATTAAAAAAAACATTAGAAAACCTCCTCCCCTTTTGAAGTCGATTGAGAATAGACTTCTACGTTATATCAACGTATCAGCGATAACTATTTTTAAAATTAATAAAACTCGTAAGTGTTTGATAAAATCTAGCAATTTAATAGTGCATGTTGTATCATAAAAGTTAAAAGCTATATTATAAAATTAGTGACAAAATTGAGGGCCACACACATGTGTATAATTATTGTGGGTGGGTGGTACCTTCGTAAGCATGTGGTACGCAAATGTAAAGATTTTCCGGCCCAAAAGTGCCTAAAAAGGTAGAGAAAAAATACCAAGATTTACGGCCGAATTTCGACCACCGCGCGATTTCTAGTACACATAAATCGGTAGTTCCATTTGGGCTCTTCTCTCCCACCACAAATCTCCCAAGGTGTAATTCAATTATTTCCGATTTAGTCGGCACAGAGCAATGATGTCATACCGTTTTTTAACCATTAGTCAATTCCACCGACCTTGGTGCGAGATTGTTAGGAGCTATAACTGCAATTTCTAATAAAGCCAGTCGAAGTGTGGGCGTATTGTTAACGCATAGTGTAGAGAAATACAGATGCTGCTTTTTTATTTATAACCTAGCTGTTTCCCGCGACTTCGCGTCCCCCTAAAATTGCACTTGCGAGAGCCCTTAGACCTCCCTAGTCCTATCGAAAAATCCGTTCTTAGCGGACGCCTACTACTATTACCTATGTACCTCCCTGCTTAATTTTATCTTTTTATGTACAATAAATTATTTAACTTCGTTGTTTATCGTACCCGAATCACGTCAAAAGCTTTCGCGTATGTCCCCAAAAATCTGGTACGTTTCTGATTGCTTTTTTTCCATAAGAGCAAGGAAAATTTGAAAAATGTAAATAGACAGCTATGAAGTTGATAGAAAAGTAAATTATGGTCCGATGTGAGCCCAGCACAAATATTTTCGAATCTTCGACTCCTACGATTCGAAATCTTCGTGCTTGGCCCTTAGGCCCTCAGTTAGTACTCGTAAATATATGACATAGGTTCAAAGAACAACGGACATTGCCGGAAAGTTATCTATTTATTTATTTTATTTTACATCAATTAAGCATTGTTACACCTTAGAAGTAAAAATTAGGTAATAAAATTACATATTATATCACATCGTATATAAAATGATTATCACAAAAAATACTACCAAGAAGATATATATACTATATAAAGTAATGTATATGTATATCCATTATCAGCGTTTGTATTTCCGAAAGGATACCTCTTAGGGACCTTCAAGAAAAGAGCATACTCATTTCTCAAAGGCCGGCAACGCGATGCGATTCCCCTGGTGTTGCAGTTGTCCATGGCCTTCGGTAGTCACTTAGGTGAAACCACCTGTCCTTGTCTTATTAAAAAAAAATGTTCATGTAAGATGTGATAGCTCTCAGTGCCAACCCAAGATAAACTTTAGGATGAAGCGAGATCAAAGATGGCGCCCATATTACCATTCAAAAGGATTATTTGAACGATGACAACGCTTGGGAATAAATTGCTCAACTAAATCTGAATTATTGTGAAATGGCCCCCTTTGTTCTTCTCTCCTCAACATTATATCCCCCTTCACAAAGATTTTATGACACGTCACTTTCTTAACAAGGAGTAAGTGTCAATAAAAAATTTTTAAAAAAAGTGTAGCTTGGATACTCTATGATATAATAGGGACACCAGTTATTGGTTAAAATGAAAGCAATAATTGTCTATGGTTTTCAAAGTTATCCATGTCGATCCAATGGACCAATGCATTAATATAATTAAATTATATAAAGTTTAGTATATAAGTTCATAATACGTATAGATAAAAATATAAATTCAATTGGACATTATGTTTTTATCTAAAGCCGGAGCCAGACATATGGTCATTTGAATGATCATTTCAACGATCATGTAGTGTAGCCGGGGACTTTGTATAGCTGCGCAAAGTTTTGTAGTACTTTGTAGTCTTCAAGGACAGAAATGTACAAACATTTTGAGCTATGTGTGGCTCCGGCATTATAGTGAGGTACCGTTTTCCATAATATTAAGCGTCTAGATGTGAAATACTGGCCATAAATTTTAGTACTTAAAACCTTTCATAGGCGATCCGTTTGAAGCCGTTTGTCCAATATCTAACAATTTACAAATACTATCCAGTGAAAATCTATTAACACCTAAAAATATATCCCATTTTCGATTTGCTTCATCATTCTTCTTTATATTTGATATCCGACCTCTTCCGAGTTTCGGAAGGCACTTAAAACAGTGAGACCCGATTGATGTCAGTGAATGATATTAGTCGTGAGATTGCGGAGATCATGGGGTTCCGAGGATGACGTCAGATGGAAATCGGTCATCTTAACTCCCCCCACAGCCACATCATCTGCAATCTAAGCGGACCCTGGTACTAGACCGGGATAACGCTAAGTAGAAGAAGATATATAGGAGTTTAGAAATTTGACAATATCTCTGGTATAGCCATTCCCAGCTAGTTCCTAATTGTAAAAAACGTTTTATAAATTGGCACATGTTATACAGTAAATAAAATTACCTTTGATTATCGCTAACATCTTATTTCAATTGTGCCGATTATTAATTACAGACCGAGAGGCATAATTAGGAGGAGACGTTGGTTTTTAGATTGTGAAAAAAAATTCCATAACACAACTTCACAACTAAAACACATGGAACTGCCATAATAAAAATAATCATAAATCTAAATATTTCGTTTCTTTTCTCCACCTTCTTATGTAGCCAAGCCGCCAGGCACTGCCTTGATTCCTTCCTCTACCATACGATGGACTCAATACCCGCACGGTCTATCCATTTAGCAAAGAAATCCATCTCTTTTAGATTTTAACTTCAAACTCTGTCTGAATTAACCCAGTTGTGGAAGATAGGAAACGAAATAAACCGCTATTATTCAAGTACGCCCACTGATTTGCCTTTATATTCATTATCATCGAGTGTCGTCTTGAAAATAAAGTTAGTTTGGCGGTGAAAAGTCCTAATATCATCAGCAATTCTTCATTGTTAATAATATTATTAACCATTAGTAACTTATAAATAAATACATAGGATTGTTGTATGTATGTTCCTAAAGTAGGTAATTTAATATCTGTGTTATACGCAACAGCCGAGTTGTACGCAAATATTTTTTTATATATCTCGGCCTTTAAATCTCCAAAAATCTTTATGAAATTTAGTATGCAGAGATTTTCAGAAGCTATTAATCGAAATACCTATGTTTCATTCTTAGAAAACGATTAGAGTTCGGCCATCCAGGTGCTTAAATGTATAAACAGGGACAGGTGGAGACACTTAATTGATCAAGGTATCTGCACGAATAAGCATGGTTCGATAGGTTTGCCGACAAAGGAGCCAAACAGTAAAAAAATTATCACCCACTCACAACCTCATAAACGAGGTATTGTTGACGCGGGGGTTAAATAGAATCCGTCTAAGAAAAGCCGCGTGCAAGAAACTTATGGCCAAATATGTGAGAAGACGTTTATATACATATACTAATATATAAAGCTGAAGAGTTTGTTTATTTGCTCATCACGCTAAAGTTGAATCTATTTTTCTACCTAATTTTACGTGGACGAATTCGCGGGTAGAGCTAGTTTAATATATATGTAATGCGTATTTTATAAAAATCTTAGCGTTTGCACATGAACTTCTATATGAAATATTTCATAGGCAGTTTTCGTAAAATGGTGCTGATAGTTTTAACTTCAGCTTTTAATTAAGTCGCGGGAAACATCTAGTAAAAATATATTTTCACTTCGTTTCAATACAATGCCAACATCCCCTCTTCCCCGGAAGTATAAAAGTGTTTAATGTCTTCGTTAGTAAGCATTACCGTTATGGTAAAACTTAAATATTCTTTTATAAACATCATAAAAATTTGCGATCGGGGGACCCCCGTCAGGAACGTAGTTTTTTATTTCAGTTTCTTATTTCCTCTCTTCTCCCATTCTCCCATTCCATCTTTCCCCCTTTTCTGCTAGCCCCCTTCCCCCCTTGCCCCCTCCCTCCTTCCCGCCTACTTAGAGTGATTTTTGGCCAACAACTCAATCACAGAAAGTTAGGAAGAAGAAGATCTCTAATAATAGTTTCACAAAATGCAAAAATACTGTAGTTTTTAGTTTTGTTTACACAGCCATATTGGTAGCTGGAAATTGCACGCGAAATTTGGAGCGTTGAAGGAAACTTGAAATTTAGCGGACATTTTTACGTCATCTCCTAATACGATGTGTTTATAAAATAACTTTAAACAATACAGGAATTAGTCTTTACGTATAAAGTATATTTTAGTTTCTCTCTAATAATAGTTTAATAAAACGCAACACAACTGGACTTTCTTTTATAATACACAGCCATATAGGTAGCTGTAAATTATACGAGATATGTGGAGTATTGAAGGAAAGTTGAAGTTTATCGTCTGTTTTTAGTTTATCGATTGTTAAAAATAGCCGAAAACTTTTCTAGATACGTAAAGCCATAACTAGTTATCATTTTCTACTTCTTCCTAACGTTATCCCGTTCTAGTACCAAGGTCTATTTAAATTTCATAGGAGGTGGCTATGGGTCAAGTTAATATGACCAGCTATTGTCTGACGGTATCCCACAACCCCCACAATCTCTACTATCTCTACAATCTCACGACTAATATCACTCAGAAAAATACTGTTGGGTCGTCGGCGGCCATTGGTGGGCATCCAGGAAGTCGCGATACTGGCCCACCTTTGCGGGTCCATTCGAGCCACATGCCCAGCCCATTCCCAGTTCAGCTTTGCTGCCTTCTTCCCTAAATCCAATACCCCAGTAATAAGCCACTTTATCATTCTAAATTTAGCTAGCCAGGGGAACATTGGCAGTGCAGGAGACCGATCATGTGCTCGTTACAGATCTCTTAAACGTAAACCTGGGTTGCAATCCTAGGGAACTGCTTTAGTCCCTTCCTCTGCAATTACTGTGAATCTATAGACTGCTAAGAAATCCACCTCGTCTCTTGTACTCAAATGTCTGTAATTGGTTCTCCTACTTATGATACCTGCTTCTAGCTAGCTTGAGCTAGTTTCGAAAGCATAAATATAGTATACGACACTTCTTCTATCCCGGTAGCGATAGAGTCCGCTTAAATTGCTGTGGGGCCAGTTAAGATGGCCGAATGCCTCCCCGGAACTCCCACAGTCTCACGACTAACATCAGTTAGTTACTTGTTAACTGGGATAGTTAACTGGGACCTACTGTTTTACGTGGCTTTCGAAATATACAGATCGAATATTTTGAAAACTAGTGTTAGAATGGGCCATCCCTCTCTCACCTGGCCGCGGATCACTAGACGTGACAGCATTGCCGCCACTTCACGCCGATCTCATGTGAGAAAGAGGTACTGGTACCCGGCCGCGCCAGCCCAATTCGACTACAAGCATGGCGCTACCTCTAATTACGATTAATATCACAAAGTGACATTAATTGTATTATTACCACAATTACCCTCGAATGTTACGAGGAATATCTGTGCAATACTGCAACCATTACAACAAAACATTTTTCTCTTTAAAATCGGAATATCATTAGAAGGCACTCTGTAAAGCTTGTCCGATTATACAATGATCATATTGATACCACCCACGTAAGGTTGTAACCCCAAATTCCCAGCTTTACAGTAGAGGGTTACAAACAACTACATTGTAATATAACAGTCACTTTTCAATATATTTTTGTATACAATAATGTAATCGTCATTATTGAATATATAATTGTATACACAAATATTTTATATAATGAGGTTTTTATTTCAAATTACATGTTTGTAATGCTCTATTGTGGAGTTGAGAGTTTGAGATTACAACAATTTTACGTGCGAGGTATAGATATTTGAACTCCAAAATTAAATAGCCATGAAATACTCGCGGATGCGGCGCGAACGCATTGTCTCCCGCACCTTATTTCCTGATCGCTTTACAGCTATTCGATACCCAAATGTCAACAAGCTACCGGCTTGGTTTGAGTGACACTAATTTAATATTTCATCGGTACATAATTAAGTAATGCCTCTGGGGCGTTTGCTTTCCGTAGTTACCATTCTGTTAAGACCCTACTCCACGTGCCATAACCAAACCTGGTCTTGTGTCCCGCCCGTCGCCACTTGAGTCTCGTAACACAGTCTCCTATATGCGTGACTTTCTTACTATAATTTACCAATATAAAAGCTGAGTTACATACTTTATTTTAGGGGATCTTTCCGTAAAATTAACTTAAACGGTTATTTTTGTAAGGAAATAATAATAATATATGTTGGAAGCTAAAAATGACTACGTGGGTATCAGTCATCATACAACTCTCATCTTTATCGTACTTATGTACTTATATGTTATATTAAGTTAGTCTCAAGTTTATCACTCTATATTTGTATTTATCTTATAATTAACTTTACCTTATGTTTAGCTTAACTTATATATAACATCGTTTTCTTTTCATTTTTCTCGTCAATTCGTGACGTGTAACGCAATATCAGGTTGCGTCTAATATCTACCAGCGCTTCAGCATTCCTTCTGAATTCTGCAACACCTCCGCTGAGACGATCTTTTTAATAAAGTAACACCATAATTATTAGTTTATTTCTTCTGTTCTTGAACGGGCACACGTATGAGTACTGAATGATTGTAAGTAGATTTTCTTCGGACATGCAGTCTAGGTCACGGTCGTAGGTGTCCTTTTTCTCGGCGGGCGGTTTCTTAAGCTTACTTAGCTCTTTATCAACTGATGAGTCTGAAAATAGTTATTAGATAGACTATTTTTTCTTTTATTACAAGTTACAAGCGAGCAGGTTGCAGGCAGCTACTTGCCTACTGACGCGTATGGACTTCAGCACGACCAGGAGGCAAGCAGATGCATTGCCGGCCTTAAATGACGGGTATACACCATCGGGAAGTCTCACAAAACCTAACGAAATGCGACAAAAATACCATCACTTGACGTGACAGCATTGCCGCCACTTCACGCCAATCTTTATGTAAGAAAGAGGTACTGGTAGCCGAACGCGCCGATTCAATTCTGCTACAAGCATGACGCTAACTCTAATTAGAAAGACAGGAGTAAGATAAAAGAAAAAGTAAGTAAAAGGATATAAAAGTAGACGGGGAGGAGAAAAAGGATGCGGATTCTATTGTCGACGACAGACGGTAGAGTGACAATAGCAACTCATCTTTATTATTACAAAGCAGAAGATGCCTGAGCAATGACCCAATGAGAAATAAGTTAAGCCCCCCCCTAGCGTTCTCAACCTACTAGCCGTAGAGGCTTGAAATTTTCCCTATTGATAGAACATGCTAAAAACACATGAGGAAAATTATTCTGAACAAAATCGGACAACAACTTTTGAAGTTATGTAGCAAATACCTTCAATCGCGTATCACATACGGAACCTGTCTATATTAGCGTAACGTGACACGCTCTTAGCCACTTTTTAAAATTTTGGGGTGGGCAAATAGATTATTAACATAGCAGGAAAAACCTTTTTCAATTTGCATGCTTTACAGATAACACGAGTTCTTCAGGAAAATCCGTCGAGTTTTTTGCAACGTATGTTTGTTCGGGTGGAATGTTACAACTCAATTTTGGATCAGATAATACGTTTATAGCGTATCAGATACTGAACCCTATTTCATTCTATATAAGCACGACTTTACCATTTCTATTTCGTATAACACGATATTATTAAAACCCAAAATTTTACGGACCATACGTTTTGAAAACTTAAGATTTTAAGCAACGTTTGTATTCATATCATTCTAACTGCAATAAAGCTATTATTATTTATCTATCTCTATTATGTATGTTTGTATTATGTAAGTGCATATATTTCGCGCGGAATGTCAAACTACCCCGACGGAATATCACTCATTCCGATCAGGTCTACAATAGAGGGGATACGAGAATACTAAGCATAAAAAATAAAAAATTGTCTATTTATTTTCTAAATCTTTACTTAAAAATTAGTCTATAGTATGAAAAACGTCAAGCTGTATTGGCGTAATGCTGGAGTCAGACGTAGCTCAAAGTGTTTGTACATTTTTGTCCTTGAAGTCTACAAAGTACTACAAAACTTTGTGAAGTTAAATTAAGTCCCCGGCCACATAACATGATCATTGAAATGATCATTCAAATGCTTCATTTTAATGATCATTTCAATATGTCTGGCTCCGGTATAAACAAAAGAAAATTTTGCGTGTTTTAATACATTTTTATTTCTTTCGTCTCGTTTTGTAATCGTATCGCGATGAATCGATTGTATACATTGTCATGCAGGGCTTTCCATAGAATGCACTTAACCAGACCTTCAGTGGGCTATTTTTAGAATTTCAACTTGAAAAATGCGGGGGTTGGATCTAGGCAAATAAAAGCTTTATTGAGAACTTACGAGGGTGCAACCTTTGGGAAACTGTGTTTTCTAAGCCTACTATCAAAATTCATATCAAAATTTCTTTATTTAAACCATTTGAGTTTACAATTTCTCAGTTATGATTGGAGTCTCCTTTTGAGTAAAGAATTACCTGCATGCGTTTTGGGGCATGTCGCTCGCTTGCTTGATTTTGTGTGTGTTGCTTGTCTTTTTGTATACATTAACTTAACTCGCTTA
The DNA here is from genome assembly GCA_024363005.1 of Charaxes varanes. Classification (NCBI taxonomy): domain Eukaryota; kingdom Metazoa; phylum Arthropoda; class Insecta; order Lepidoptera; family Nymphalidae; genus Charaxes; species Charaxes varanes. The sequence continues at coordinate 9,117 of JANCMC010013474.1, forward strand.
TCTCTTTTAAGACGCCGTCCTAATAAAACGCGAATGCTCGATGCGAGCCAACTTGGTTCGTACGAACGTGCTGATCGCATAGTGTTTTCTAAAAAAGTGTCCTAATTGAAGACGATGCGATAGCGCGAACATAATGATTATTTTACCGATAATTAGTATCCTTCTTAGACATTATCAATATGATTGATCGCCCGTTCGTACCAACTAAGTTCGCTTACATCGCACATTCGCGTTGTTTTAGGACGACGCATATTGGTACAAGTTCCAAAGACTAGCAATGTCCTAGCTGAATATATCAAATATGGAAAAGTATGGTATGGGTATGCGTTTCGTTAAATGAAATGAAATTTGTTGATTTCAAGGAGGTAGCTAGCTAGGTACTTATTTAAAAGTCATAGAGAGACACTTCAATTAAAGCTATATGTATATAAACACATGCACATCGTGTATAACTTACGGGTAATGTTAATAAATAGTAAATAAAAAAAATAGAAAACAAAATAATGGTGACATAATAAGCAAAATCTCAACATAATATTTTAGTTGCAATTTCACATTTGTCCGTTCGCTCATCCGTCTGTCCGACCGCAATATCCAAACTATTGGATATAGAGACTTAACATTTTCCATGTTGATAGGGAATGTTAAAAACTCGTTACGAAAATAATTTTAAGCAAATTCGGACAACAGCTTTTGATGTTATTTAACAAATACCTTTATCGTGTATCAGATACGGAACCCTATCTATATACGCGTGTCTTGACATGAATCTTCTTGTTATGAATTACTTTTTACTAATGTTTGTTTTTGTGTAATAATTTTCCCAAGTTCCTATATGTTTGTACATGTATCATGAAAAGTAAATAAAGTAATAGATATTACTTAATGTACTTTTCCATGTTCTTAATTATTTTCCCAAAGAGGATTGTCTATTAAAAATGTAGAATGTAATGGTCTATGGTCTTGTTAAGTCTATGATAACGTTTTTTATTATTTTTCGTGATATATAAGGTTCAATCCCTCACGTCACTTCAGTGTCACTTTACTAAAGCACTTTTCTGAAAAATAAAAAAAAAACACACAGTAACCCAAGCAAAGTTTTAACCAAAAGCTAGTAGATAAAACTATGAGTTTATGTATCGCAAAATAAGTAGAGTGCGTGCAGTCCAAAAAGTCACGCCCCTCCGAACCGCTGAACCTCAGCCTTCAATGTTATCCCTAGATAGTCAATAATATTGCACAATTCGTGACATTGCTCAATATAATTGACTGTATAGACCAGAAGATGTGATTTGACGCAGGAAATGCAAATAATTGTAAATCTTTCTCAAATACAAAAGAAAGAAATATATGTATAAAACTGTAATAAAAAACGACTTGAAACTGTCACAACTGGATCAAATTTTTCGCATTTCAACTGGGACACGCGGGAAGAACCAGCTTTGAAATTATACAAGACTCATCAAAATCGGTTCACCCAGTCAAAAGTTCTGAGGTAACAAACAAAAAAATACAGTCAAATTGAAAATCTCCTTTTTTTAAAAACGGTTGAAAATAAATAAAAATTCCTCGTCTAAGTGCTAAAATCCCTCATCGAAATGTAACTTGAAAGTTTTAGACACTTAAGGTCGTCTAGTATATACCATATACTAGCATAAACTACATGTTGAATGTTTGAATAAAGAGGCTTCGAAGTCAAACGGGTTACATTATTAGATTTTTCATACGGATCCCTAATTCTTTTGAAAATAATCTATCACCTACGTTCATCGGGGATAATGAATGAATGAATGAATAATTTATTTCAAGCCAATGGATCACACAATTTGTTAGTAATTACAAAAGAACTAAAGCATAAAACAAGGGCATGTAGAGCACAATATGGAGTTAGTTTCTGTTATGAAAAAGGTTCCCAATTAGGAATGCCCACCGTGGTCACGTTGCCCACATTGCCCACTTGCTGCAATTGCGCCTGCTGGAATTATATAAAGTATATATACTGACAAATAAATAAAAATATTGAGGTGTTGAGGATATTTTATTTTAACTATTAATAAGTAAAGATTAGCATACTTAATATATGCTTATTTAAAGCTATATATATGCATATATACAAAAATTTAATTATTTGTACAACAATGTCGTTATATGTAACAATTGATACGATCGTCACGACTACACTTTGACACAATCTTATAGTAAAGTGTATACATGAGTGTGTAATTAATAAGTAAATAAATATATAGGACTATATGACACACGGATCCCTGTTCCTATGGTAGACAACTGTGTTATAGACAACAGCCGCCTGTTATACACAATATTTTTTTTTGGAAATATCTAAATACATACATATAGATAATACACCAGACTCCAGGTGGGAATCGAACCCACGAACCCCGGAGCAGTAGGCAGGCCAAAAAAATAACGTATCATATATATAAAGACAAAATACATCTACTTTCCACTAAAAATTTAAAATAAATTATTTTTAGGAGCGGAAGGCAAGATCACTGCCTACTGCGCCAATGGGCCGGCCAATTTAAGAAAGACTAGACCAATTTAAGTATTTTATTTTTTAATATTTCGTGAAATTCTAGGTATAACAGTATTTGGGTTCCCATAAATAATTTAAAGCCATCCATACAAGATAAAATCATAAAATTCGACGCGATTGAATTAGCGGATTTTGGATAGTTTTAAGTAATTTAAATTAACAAAGTCATTATTTAAATTACGAACAAATATACGGTGAGAGCAATGTTTTTTTCCTTTACCCTGTTTCCGCGACACAGCATTCAATAAACATATGTTAAGCCATCGCACGGTTAATCCAATTGAGTTAATACTGAAATAATGCAGTTATGTATTCTCGAAACTTTAAAACCTCCATATATGACATAACGTATACAAAAGGTAAACAGAGAAAATATAAATATATTTATATATATAAAAAATCGTTGTTCGGTAGTCTCGCAAGAATTCGAAAGCGGCTGGACCGATATAAATTCTGTTTGTTTTAAAAGAAATAAAAAGAAAAGTCGAAAAAATATTTAAAAACACAAAAAATGCAGATTTGTTTGACACTTCAGAGGCACGAACGTTCTCGATAGATTTACTTACTTTTACGTTCGAAACGAAACATCGAATCAAGGTTTGTGCTTCCATTTTACACGACTTTCAAAGCCGCAAGTTCGAGGATTCGATACGTGCGAGTTCTGATTTCAATCGCGCGAGAAATATTTGTTGTTTGTTTAAAACTGTAGTAAACCAAGTTGTTTGAAACTGTAGCATTAATGTTTCATTTGACATTTGGTTTTGAACGTAAAAGTAAATAAAACTATCGAGAATGTTCGTGTTACGGCCCCAGGATACTTCAAAGGTCAAATATATGTATTAGACCTTTTGACTGACATGTCATGTAAAATTATTATTTCATAAAATATTAGGGCGAGTGTCACTTATAGAAAAGACATAAAGGAGATCAGTTAATTGACTAATACAAGACGAGCCAAAATTCTAGCCAGACAACGTCTACCGAGTCCACTAGTTTCAAATAAAAAATGTTAGGTAACCTTAATTAAAATTAAGAAAAGTTGAAAACTAAATTACAACTTTAATAAGGTCCGCCCGAGATTTCGTCAACGTGGCCTTTAAATTTGAACCGTAATCATACTAGCCGATTTTTTCCACAGGACATCCCAAAAATTCGAAATTCCACCCTCATCACCTCTATGTCCTAAATGCGCTTTTCTAGAAACTTTTTGCCTTGCACAATTTCTCTGTGGAATCAGTTGCCAGCTTCGGTATTTCCGAACGGATACGACTTGGGACCTTCAAGAAACGAGCATACTAATACCTCAAAGGCCGGCAACGCATCTGCGAGCCCTCTGGTGTCACAGTTGTCAATGGGCGTCGGTAGTCACTTAAGTGAACCACCTGTCCGTTTGCCCCTTGTTTTATAAAAAAAAAATATCGAAACAAAAACTATCCGTTGTATTAATTCAGGTAAAAATAATAAGTCGCTTTTTGCCTGATTTAGTGTTAACATTTAAATTTCTAAACGTACGAATATTAACATCTTCAATCCTTAAGCATTTATAATTCATCCGGATTAAAACACGTGTATGAGGTCGTAAGTTGAGCATGGCTATTAATTAGTTAAAGTGTCGTATGTCTAAAAGGTCATTTGGTTATATACTTACAACTTAATCCCCAGAGGGAGAGAGATAGATAAACTATAAAAATAATTTTACTGCCTTCATCTCTAGGGATTACGTCCACAAGGACGCCTTTATTGAGCCATGAGCGCTTTGGAAGGCAATCGATACCGGATTTCTGAAGATAGATCTTTAGTGCAAGGAGCGAACGAGCTGGCCGTAAGTACTAACGATGCCCATGGACATCTACAGCACCGGAAGGCTCGTAGATGCATTGCCGGCCTTTAAAGAGTTGTTAAGGCCACAAGGGAGCTCTCACAAACCGAACGAAACGCGAAAAAAATACCATCACTTGACGCTAACAGCATTGCTATTTCACGCAGGTCTTAAGTGAGAAAGGGGTACTGGTACCCGGACGCACTTAACCAATTCAGCTGCAGACCAAAAGGACTGCAAAAGTCACATAACACGGCCACATAACTCGGAAACCAAAAAAAGATTAAAGATTAAATTGGGCAATGAGGTCGTCTATAGTTAGTAGATAACCGCTAAAAACGGATTATTCTTTATGGCCAGATTAAGGAAGTCTAAGGGTTCTTGCAAGATTACGCGGACTTATTCTCGGGAAACAGCTAGTTAGTATAGTATATTTTTATAACTGCTGACTGAACCCGGTAGTTAATACCCAGCGAGTTTCCTTTGAGAAATTTGATCCGCCTCATTACGCTATTTCCCTCGACTATTTGACGATTTATGCAAAGTTATCTGTTTCTTCCAGCACGACAAAAAAAAAACACCGAAATGTGTGATCTTCTCGATTCTTCTTTTTGAACGCCAGTTACACAAGGAATACATGCGTAGTGCATATACTCAACGTAAGGACATAAATGATGCAAGCAAATTTACTTGCACCTACTCAGCTCAGTAACCGGCTCTAGTATCACGAGAGATGAGGTTAATTATCTCTAATTAGATTAGATTACCGACGCAATGAATGGTTTACAAGACATGGCTGTATAAAGCGACTTAGGACCTAGCCATTTCTTATTTGTAGCTTCAATAGCCCCAACTGCAGAAGGTTTAACTACTTGAGAGCGATGGTGGCACCAAAAGTTTTCCCCGTATCGGTTAACCGTTTTTTCGCTGAGCCATACAAGAAAACTCATTGTACATTGTTTTAATCAACGAATAAAACAAAAGGCCCCATATAGGTACAATAAAAAAGTCCAACATTCCAAAAATAGAACATCGTACAAAATATGGCAGCAAGAAACGAAGGCATTGTTGGTGAATAAATAATTAAACGGTGCCTGAGCATGAATTTACCTTGGGAATGTTCTTGAATTATATAGAGCGTCAGACATGGTGCTTTCAGGCAACCGTCAAGTTCTCAACGCAGTGTCATTACATGTTTCATGGTATACAATTAGGTTTCCTTCTATAGCAAACCGCGCTTTGATTACAGGACAAGTTTACAACCAATTGATTCTTTATTCAAAATAGGTAAAAGAGCCTTTTAAGTTAAACGCTTTTACTATAAAAGTGCTAGACTTTTAAATTGAAATGCGCAAACATATGCCTTCTTGGGATTAATTTCGGCTGAATCGATCGGCGATCTTATTCTAAAACTTCATATTTTAATACCTGTCTCGACATCAAAGAGTCCAATTTCTTTATGTTTAGATTGCATCGTTTAGAATTTCTTACAACCATCTCAGACTCCAAAATCAGATCAGCTCCAAGTCACTAAATTATTGCATTGTCACCAAAGATACGTAAGTACACTAAATTTGAGCCTAATCAAAGATCAGGAAGTGGTTCTTATTGCACTATCAAGATTTGAACCAAAAAACAAATGCACCAAACTAAATAAACGCGTTTCAAAAATTTGTAATGATTAATTAGTCACAGGAAAGTTGAGTTATACATTTTTTAAATAACTATTTTCGTTACTTAAAGTAGATCTTGTCAATATATATATATTTTTTTACTTAATAAATTAAGCACCAGAACGGTGTGCAATATTTCATAATGCTCGTTTAAATTGCGGTGGACATCTCATGTCCCGCGGGCCGCTTGTGGCTCGCGAGCCCTCTCTTTGCGGCCTGCGACTGTTTTGTAAAAGTAATATAATTGTTATAAATAGAGAATAATTACATAACGAGTGTAAAATGTTGTTGCGTTGTGCTAAAATTTAGCATTTTTATTATCGTTTATAATATTTACTACATAAATAGATCAGTAGACACCTATTTCCAAATAATTGTTTTACGAGTGTGGCCCAATAACGTCTAATTTCTTAACTATGTGGCCCGCCTGCATCTCATTTTATAGCTAGCAGTATGTATGGCCCTTGCCTGCCAAAACGTCCCAACCTCTGGTTTAAATTATTAAGGTGTGAAATTGTATAAACGAAACAATGAATTGGACATTGAGTACCCAACTGCGCCTGGTACCAGAAAGTACCACCTAGCGGAAATCGGCAACCGCGTCGATCCATGCGATAAGAAAATTCCATACAGCTTACATGAACTATAATTATGTAACTCCGATTAGGTTTTATTTACCTACATTCCAATAATGTAAGGGCATAATTGTTGGTGCTGAGCGCGTAGAATGGTGTCACGGTTTGGTCCTCTTCTGTTGTAGATGTTAGATTTTCTATGAACAATACCAATAGAAGTATACAACAACCAATTATATTATATCAATACTGTTTAATTAAATTGAAAAATAAAATCTTTAGAGCATCAAGTGCTATACAGGTTGACTTGTGAGACACATACGATACTAGAGAACCTAATATTTGATGATCATAGATGACCAAAAAAAAATAACATTAAAAGTAAATCAGTTAAAAATACAGTTTTTAATGTATTTTAAAATGTGTTATTTCCTTCTTGAAGTAATATGTATGTTTAGACTTTCGTAAATGAAATTCATATTAGTTAGTCTAAACGTGTTTTAAACTTTTTACTCAAGTAATGAATTAGTTTGCCCGACCAATTTCGAGTAGACGGGAGTTCCCGTCGTGAAGTTTCGTAGCGAGCTCATGAGGACCCTCGATGAGTTCGAAACTCATCAGACAAACACGATATTTCATCATAGATGTGATATTTCACCATAATATTCATTCATAGTGTAGATGTGATATTCCATCATAGTGTTCATTCACAGTTTAGATTTGATATTTCATCATAGTGTTCATTCATAGTGTAGATGTGATATTCCATCAAAGTGTTCATTCTAAACATTTATTTTTATTAGGTAAGCTTATAATAATATAACAGCCAACTAACGCATACGTTGGTTGTTTCTGATAAGGCCTCGCGTTAAGTATGAGAAGGAGATATCTTTAAAAATATCGTTTCTTGCTTATTCTTCACGTACCTAGCTCGACTTTTCCGAAGTGGTAGCTTTATAAAATATTTGGCGATTCAAAAGAGCCTGTTTAGAAACATATTTTGAAAAGTTTACCAAATGAGATATGTTAAAAACTCGCTTGTTCGTAAGTCGTATTATACAGTCGAAGAGACCATATTAAAGATAAAATTGCTTGGAGTTGAGTCGCTCTACCTTTATACTTTATAGTTAACATAGAAATGCATTAAACTCATTTTTGTAAGAAAAAGTTTCTATTTTTAAAAGAGTGGCTAAAGAGTGTCTTGCTGATTCTTCTCGTGGTTGGACTCTTCCGAATCAGTATTAACTTTTAAAATATTTGACAATTCAAAAGAGCTTCTAAAAGTCTATTTGAATAAAACATCGTACGATTTAATTTGAGACGGGATATGTAATTTATCAAGTCAATCAATCCTCTACTAGTAGCTTAATTCAAGGGTCAAAAATGACTCCGATCGATGGAGCCGCGTTGTGAATCTATACAGTAGTAGGTGGGGTTTGAACCGGGTAACTTGCGGATTTAAGTCTACACCTTATACCGTTGGACTATTGAGGCTCAATTTTATATATTCTTATAAAACTTTACAATAATATTGCCTATACATCAGAATAACACATAGGCTATACATAACAAAGATTGTAAGTGTGTAAATTTTCCAAAATATATGTCAAGTAAATCGGAGAAAATTCTGCCATCTGCGAGCTATTCTGGCGTGCCCTGCACACACGTATGTATATAGTGTATGATGGAAATGTATTTCCGATTTTGGTAGAATTAATAAACTTACGTCAGATAGTGTTGCAAAATGGAATGGAATTAAATTAAAATGAAAAATTGTTTATTTCATCAACTAAATATTTATTAAATATCAACAGAAATTGGGAATAACCTTAAAAATTATTGGCCTCGCTACCAGTACTTGTGGCAGGTGGCCCCTCTCTTCCATATCTTTTAACATTATTGTTTGCTAAATACAGTATTGAATTAGTTTAATTTTTTTTTAATAATTAGAAAGGGCAAGGCACAGTAATTAATTATTAACTTAACGTATTTTAGGGGGTGACCTACAGCATGACGTATACAAGTTTCGGTTTCCGTTCTGACAGTCTCATTTCTGAACTAGAAAATACTCAACATGTGAGAAAGAGGTACTGGTACCCGGACGCGCCGGCCCAATTCGGCTACAAGCATGGCGCTACCTCTAATACGTTAAAACGTTACGTAATATAGTTCAAACGTTTTTAAGTATATTCAGTTTTTTTACATCTTCTTGGACCATTTTATTTGAAGCATGAACTCTTATGTTGTGTCAAACAAGGCGCTGAGGTTACATTAAAAATAATTTATTATGACGGTTATGTGTTTTAAATTTTATAATTTTCCACGCAATTTTCTTACGTAAGACCCTCCTACTGACAATAACAAACACAAAAAAAAAGGAATTAGTAAAATCGGTCTAGTTGTTGAATGTATAAATGTATGATAGTATGTCTCTTGCTCTTTCAAAACGGAGCACGTGTTCGGAGAATTTTACCTTCCCCGATCAACCTAGGGAACTCATAGAATTCTCAAACTCTTCATATGAAATGACTATTAGAATTACATTAAAAACACTAAAATCTAATAAAAATTCGCTAACATGTTATATGATTCTTATAAAGCATGCACCGAAGCATCATCAGGAGATAGAATCTACAAAGGTTAAAAGTGTACAGTTTACGAATAACCTTTGTAGAGTTCGGTGTCGAAGCGAAACGTGCGTTGAGGCACATCGGAAAGAAAACAAATCATCTAAGGTATCGGTAAAGGTAACGTCAAAGTCAAATTCAAATCTTAGTTCCATTCAAATTCAAATCGAAGTCCAATTCAAATCAAAATCAAAGTCAAGCGCTCGGCCACGATTTCCATGATTTTGTTTACCCAAAAAGTACACTTAAAGCCATTATAGACATATAGATCAGAAAGCATTCGGTGACGATAACGCGAATTTAATGGTTTTTTACTTTTTGCCAATCTCAAAAATGCCCAACGTGCCTAATAAAGTATTCACTTCAAAAATTCATTAAGATGAAACCTATTATCGTCATAAATAATTACATACTTTAGAGAGGCCACGCAAAGCCATACAACCATGATTGATGACAGACAATTACGGAAGCCAACATATGATACGATACAATTACACTTTTATTTCTATGAACCGGCGATAGTGCTTTTGCCGTTCTATATTAATAGAAGTACCTGGTTTTATAAATATTTGTATTATCATCACATACGCAAATTAGATGAAATTATAAAAATTTTCTAATTACAAAAACATCTTGAAATTGGCATCTGAATTGGGCCGGCGCGTCCGGGTACCAGTACCTCTTTCTCACATGAGATCGGCGTGAAGGTAAATAATTATAAGTATAAAGTTGAATGAATATTTAACAGTAAAAACACTAAAGATCGCCGGCTGGTCAAAAATCTTCAATTAATGTTAAGATTTGCGTATTATATGCTCATTAAAAGCTACGTACAAAATATTATTTTTTCTACAAAGACATTTATTGAATTTAATTACATTAAATCTAATAATAAACAAAATACATAGTTATCTTTGTTTGACAACATCAAATAATAAACTTTACACATGTGTGTGTAAATCGCTTGGTGTGCGTGAGATTTTACTTAAATAATTTAATATATTTATAATGCATATTTTATAAAAAATACTACCATTCGCACACCTTCCTCTCTATAAATTATAATTGACCTCAATTTCATACATCTCCGTCCGCTCAATTTTCGTTAAATGTTACCGAAAATTTTTGCTTCACATATTAATATATTATAATACGGCCACCCTTATTGTTAATTGAGTAACAGGAAAGGCTAAATAGGTACCGTTGTCAAAAAAAATTCAACCAGCTCCCCAGCCGTCTGTTGTTATACTCTACAATCTTACGACTAATATCACTCGGTGACATTAACCGGGACCCACTGTTTTACGTGCCTTCCGAAACATAGAGGAGGTCGGATAATTGAAAGTGTCATAATGGTCACCCATCCATCACCCGGCCGTGCGGCTCATGTAAGTTATTTTTGGGCTGACCCAAAGGCGCAGCGGGCAGTGACCCTGGCTTCCGCTCCGAGGGTCGCGGAGTCAATTCCAGCCTCGAGTCTGGGTGTATTATCTACATATGTATATTTATGTATTTCTGGAAAACAAATTGTGTATAACAGGCATAAAGTCGTGCGTCATATAAGTATATATATTTAAATATATTTAATTATTTCTTTGAATATTATCTAATATATAAAATTCTCGTCTCACTGGGTGCGTTGCCAAACTCCTCCGAAACGGCTCGACCGATTTTCATAAAATTTTGCTTGCATATTGGGTAGGGTTGAGAATCGGTCAACATCTATCTTTCATCCCCCTAAGTGATAAGGGAGGCCCACGCGGACGGAGTCGCGGGGCGCAGCTAGTCCTATATATAAAATTCTCGTGTCACAATCTTAGTTACCGTACTCCTACGAAACGGTTTGACCGATTTTTACAAAATTTTATATGCTTATTCAGAAGGTCTGAAAATCGGCTACTATCTATTTTTTATACTCCTAAGTGATAAGGGTGGCCCTCGCGGACGAAGTCGCGGGATACAGCTAGCTATTATATATTATTACATAGTATTTTTGATTTCAGAGTCTTTTAGAAACAGATGCTGGCAATCTTACTCTTATCCACGATAGCAAATACGTCGTCCACATATTGGAGCGAGCTCATGAGGAAGGACCCCGGACGGCTTCGAAACTAGTCGGGCAATCCCGATATAAAATAAGCGTGAGTTTAAAAACCGTTTTTATAATTAATATGAATTCCGCTCACGAAAGTCTGAGTTCTAAAATCAATATATTGTAGCGAACATTTAAAATCAATAAAATATGCTTTTATTCACGTCGAGTCATCCACAGCGCAACATTTTTTTTAATTTGCTGCTGTGACTTAAAGCACGTTTAGCTTCGAGACCTGCATGCAAGGATTATCATGAGTTAGACTCTGCAAAGTTTATTACTCGTTAGTACTAGTCTACTAAAGAATGTCGTGGCCTAATCAATCAGTGGTCGGCATTTGGGTCTATCGCTATGTTAAGTAGCTCTCGCTGCGACTGGGTGATAGATGGGTTACCCATTCTAGAACTGGTTATATATTTTATATCCGACATCTCCTCCGTGTTTCGGAAAGCACGTAAAACAGTGGGACCCGATAACTGTCACTTTGTGATATTAGTCGTAAGGTTGTAGAGATCGTGGGGGTTCCGAGGATGACGTTCGATGGCAATCGGTCATCTTAACTTGGTTTACTTACGAGCCATATCTGTTGAAAAGGAGCAAATAGCCCTGACGGTTTTGATAAGTACAGTGTAAACTCTTTATAACGAATCTCAAGGGACCGAGCATTTGGAGTCGTTATAAGGAGTTTTTTGTTATATGGAGGGAGTAACGAAAAATAACTACGATATTACAAATTACGATAATTTTTATTTGTTACTTTTAATTGGTACTATTGGTAAATATTCGGAATACACGTAATCTGTTAATTTGGTCTGACGTCTTTTGTTATGCAAATATTTATTTGTATTTTCAGAAAAATGTGTATATTTAGAAATATATTAAATATATGAAATTGTTTCGATTTCTCTGATGAGAAGTATATTTTATGCATATCTTGGGATGTCGTGTTATAAGAATTTTGCGATGACTTTACTACAAATGACAACTGATTTTTTAACACAACATAAGTACACTATTAAATACTTTAGTAAACATTTCCCGACATATAAATGTATACGTATTACTTCGTAATAGAGAATCACTGTTCCGTTATAAAGAGTGCAGTGAGTAATGTATTGATGATTTTGACATAAACCAACAAAATTGCTCTCATTTCTATGTATTAGTTTTTCGTTATAAGGAACGACCTTATAAAGAGTTTACACTGTACTTCTAAAAATTCTAGATAAGAAATAAGGATAGTAAGTTCACTTGAATGAGTCACAAATGCGTTGCCGGCCTTTTAGAAGCTCTTTTCTCTTAATTAATTCATCGATATACTTCTAAACATGTTGTGTTACTGCCAAATATTTGTTTTAAAATTCGTCCCTCTCTCAAGAATAACGAACCTTCATTAATTAAAAAATAGGAAACTGGAGGGAAGCCGGGTAATAGTTACTGTACAAATAATGCTAGTTAAGACAACTGTATGTAAAGAAGCGAAAGGTCAACTAACACGAAATTTCGAAAACCACGGGACGTGCAAAGATGAAATTTTGCAAGGAGGTAGTTTCTTTAGTAGACGTCCGATAGGAATAGATTTTTTGATATAACCCGGTTAAGAAGGTTTTCGCAATTTTAGGCGGACGAAGTAGCGGGGAGGTTATCGTTTTGCCTCTGAATTCTATCTATTACATCAACAAATAATTTGCACAATATCTAAAATAATTAAAACAAAGCTTAGTTATAAGCATATATTAGTAACTAGTAATTCCCCGCGAGTTCGTTCGAGTGAAAGTTTATATAAATTGCGATAGCCCTAAGACCGCTAGGAACTGATTTTTCGATAGGGCCAGAGTAAAGAGGTCTGAGGACTAGCCAGTTTGTATGCATTCCATACCAGTGCTTGGGAACGCTAGTCCCGTGGGTCGCGACCCCTCTGTGGCCCGCGACTGTTTTGTAACTGGCAACCTATTTCATATAAATAAATAATAGTCAATTACATTAAGCGGGTATATTGTACTAATATTTAGCATTTTTAATACATCGTACAAGGTCTACATACTTAAAAAGATAGACATTTATTTCTAAATAATGGCCCGTCTGCATCTAATTCTGTAACGATGCGGCCCTTGCCTGCCAAAAGGTTGCCAACCCCTGTTCTATACTCATAAATAAAATTAAAATTTCGGTTTTTATTTTTTGATAATGTTAGTGTCTTTAGGGATGTTGGTTTCCAATGGTACAGTACTTTCTATAAACGTAGACAGTCATAGCCAATCTCGTCACTGACAGAAATAGCTAATGTAAATGTTCTTAAGATCGCATCAATTTTAAACAGTGACTCACAAAATCTGTGCTAGATCTAGCCGAGCTGCGTCTGCGAAGTGCTAACTGCCGGGCTGCAAAATTGTCACCACCAACTTCTTCAATCAAATCCTCCCATTCGGAATCATCTATCACAATTTCGCCAGATCCAACCTGCAAAATGGTTCCACAGAACAAAATTATAAAAACAGCTAATTATTTTTTTCACATTTTTTAATTTATCTTAAAAATTCTTCTTCTATCTTGTTTTCGTCATCCCATGGTCTGATGCAGCTGTGAGGCAAACCGAGAGAATTTTTAAGATGACCGACTGCCATCTGACGTCATCCCCGGAACCTTCACAATCTCTACAACCTCACTCTCAATTCAACTCACTAATATCACGTAGTGTGCTTAATAGGAACCCACTGTTTTACGTGTCTTCCGAAACACGGAGGTGGAGGGATATTTAAAAGCAGTGTAAGAAAGAGTCCCATTTATAACCTGGCCGCGGTAAGAACTGGTTAATCTGGAGAACGACTCAAATGTCTGCTATAGTATGCTAAGACCTGAATAAGTTACGACCTGCTCTTTGTCTTAAAAATTACCTTTGTAAAATAATGGACTCCAGCAAACTCAAGAAGTGTGGCGATGCAGTAGAAGAAGCTCATCAGCAGAAACCAATCTAGAGCGGTCGCGTAACGGACCTTAGGAAGGTCGGTGCGCGAATCTAGACTGATTGTGGAAAGGGTCAGAACAGTTGTGATTCCGAGACCCACTCTGTCCGAAGTTGCCTTGAAGCAAAATTTTTAACTATTAAAGGTTTTTACGTAAATCTCAGTCGTTAAATTGGGAGAAAGGCAGTGTTAGTAAAATTCTTTTGTTTCCTACTATGCTGTAATATTTTCATTACCATGCTGTAATATTTACATGAGGTCAGAAAAGACGCCTTTTCTGGTTAGAACCAAAATAATGCAGTAATGTTTTATGAAATTTCATTACGGCACTATTTATTTTCATATAAATATACCACAAAGGTTTAATGTCTTAAAATAAAAATCGACCGAAAAAAATTCGAAAAAGCAAAATAAACGGAGCTCATTCCATTGTTAAACTTTGGTACTACGTATTTAGCAAGTTTTAAAAATTGAAATAGACAGCCATGTAGTTGAAAGAAAAGTAGATTACGGACCTTGCTTAAGTAATTAATGCAAACGTGTTAATTAAGTCCTTTTTGTAGATATTTTGATTTTGAACAAAACAAGGTACTTATTAATTGACAAAAGTTAAAAATGTTTACCAAAATCTAGTTAATCAGCTTCAATACACACAGTGCCGCAAATATAGATATTTATAAACATCATACTCAGGTATGTCGAAAGATTCGAAATCGTAAATATCCAGTAGAAGTCATGGGTTCAGAAGACAACATTTAAAAAAATATTTAACTATTTAATTCTTATTCATAATCAAAGTAAAATTGTATTTATATAAAAGTCCAGTAATAGGAATGTGTGAAAATCCTAGGACTTAAACTAGTGTAAATGTTGTTACTTAGTATAGTTATAACATTATATTACCTCGCGATGTATCCAAAAGGACACCCACGAGAGGACTACTATCAGGATACACGGCACGTACACTTGGATGAGAAAATATCCCGTGTGTCGCTGAAGATTGAACGATACTTGTAGCACTGAGAAATCACCTATAAGAAAGGAATAAACAAAATTGTTATTTTGTTTTAACTTCATGCTCCAAAAAGGACGTTAAGAACAAAATAATCCTGTTTTGTACAACATACTGAAGGGCATTAGAGAGTAGCAGGCCTTTTTTGTCATTGAGGGCACGCTAATCCTCGAAAGTTGTAAGTCCATAATTTTTTGTATTATAATAATTGAGTAAATAAAGGTTAGCTTCAAGCGAGTGACCAGATTCCTAAGCGAACATTTAATTTTAAAATATTTTCGTTTCTCAGTTTTTATAGCAATTTTTCGATATTTTGGAAATTCCTGTGAGGCACTTTGTGCCCCCATGTGACACCACCAAAAAAAGCTCTGAAGGAAAGTATCTATTATAAATCCATCTAAAGCCGCATAGAAGTACTGTATAAATAGACATGACCACAGTAATCAACAATCATATAAATTATATATACGTTTATTTATCTAATGGAATGTGTATAAAGCATAAAGCTCAACAAACGTTTTTATTTTTATATTGCAAGCGAGATTAACAAAAAACAACAATCCGTCATGATAACTAAAACACCCAGCAGAGCGTATGACGTTACCGTATAATATAAGAGCGTTCAAGTAAGGGATCGCAACGTTTTAAAATGCACACTCAGACATTCGATATTTGACGACTGCGATCGTTACGGTCGCGGGGAAAACTTTAAGGTGACGCTTGGTGGATCGTACTATTAACATAAGTTGACGTCATGACAACTATAAGAGAAATATCAATTTTTTGGCAATATTAGACACTTGAGAACCTATTTTTCCAAAATTTGTTGTGTCGCCTATTATAATTAGACGTGTATAGAGTAATGCATTCAATTCGTATTCATAAATAAAAGTTATTTATGTCAACTTACTAACATTAATGCTTTGATGGAGTTAACAGATTAAAGTAGTGTAACAGATGAATCTAACAGAATTAAAGAAGCTATTAATATTTAATAGTATAATCCGCGCAAATCTGAAGCTAAATTTCAGCATGTCTTATAGCAATGTACCTCTATGTTTGTTATGACTTTACGTACTCATCAAGAAAAGTAACAAAATATGTTCACGTTCGGAGTTCTTCTACGGTAAAAGATCCAATCATATTTGATTAGAGAACAACGTGAACGCAACATAGAAAAAATGTGTTATACGTAGGTATTTTATGTTTATTTACGTTTGCTTTGTGACAGGCCTAAAATAAATATAATATATCCTACTAAAATTATAAGCGCGAAAATTTGTACACGTGGATGTATTGATGTCTAGATGCATGTTTGACGCTCTTTCACAGAAAAACTACAGAATGGATTATAATAAAACTTTACAATAATATAGTTTAGACACCAGAATAACACATAGGCTATAAATTATAAACATATTGGGTGAATTTCCCAAAATATAGCGATAAATGTCAAGTAAGTAGGAGAAAATTCTGCCATTTGCGAGCTATTCTGGCGTGCGCTGCCAAAACCGTTAGAGTTACACGGATATAGTGTATAAAGGAAAAGTTTATCTTAAATAGTTCATCAATAATCCACGATAGCATATATTTATCTTTCATGTTTAAGCCATTAACGCCAAAATAGGGAACCATTCTGGAATGGGAACTGAAAATGGAAAGGAAACGGAAACGGGGATAATATTATAGGTAGTGAATAGTAAGTAGCCCAACCTTAGGGCAGGACGTCTATCGCGTCCACTAGTCCTATTTTGAAAATGATAGGTACGCGTATACTTTAAAAAAATGTTTGAATAGAGTTGACTCTACGCAATATTTTAAAGTCTTAGGCTTCCATAACCAGTTACATTAATTTAAGAAGGACGTTTAATACATTCAAAGGGAATTTCGAATTAAATAGAAGAATAATACGTATAAATCTATATTTTTGAAAACACATTTATGTAAACGGATTTAAACGGTCCAGGTTATTCATATCTTAATCGGAGGGCACGATATCGTATTACGCGGTAAGCGGATAACGTTGGGCCAGCCGGGGTCGCGCTTAGTGGGGATAAAAGCTGTTATGAGAGGTAAATCCAGCGCCGTTCACCCCATACCCGATATTGATGGCGTAAGTAAATTTGCAATATGAGCATTAATTATTTTGCTTTCGTATGAACACGTGCCTACATCGACCTTCGCGTATTATCCCAAGCGAGTACACTTCAATGCGAGTCCAAATTTCAATACATTATAACAAAGCACCGTCGGCATTAAAAAAAAATAACATTCAAAACATTAGACGAAGCGGTATGCTTGAAAACCTTTACCTAATAAATGTCTCAAATCAAAATTCGGACATAGATAAAGTTTCATCCAAATAGTAGTTTTTAAGGAGCCTATTACAAGGAATTACCTCTTTTTAATTCTGTTTAATATGGATGTTTTTTTTTTTTTAATTTTTAATTTTTATTCCTAATAAGCACTTAAATTTTAACATTGTACGTTTTTTGTTACCTTAGTCATAATAAAATGTATGCATGCTGCGGTCTCCTGTAGTTGAAGGCGCACACAAGTCTTTTTTACGTAATTGTGAATCTATATGTGTGTTTATCCTTTGTTGGAGGACTTTAACTATACATATATAGCGGTAGCGCCACGCTTGCAGACTTTTTGCTCTGCAGGGGAATTAGGCTGGCGCGTCAGTGTACCAGTATCTCTTTCTCACATAAGATTGGCGTGAAATGGCGACAATGCTGTGACGTAAAGTGATGGTATTGTTGTCGCGTTTCGTTCGGTTTGTGAGAGTTTCCGGTGGCCTAAACCTGTAAAGGTGTTCCTTTTTGGTTTGCTAAACTAGTTACAGTTTATAACGGAACGCGGTCCAGTGTACTGACATCCTGATTCATTTTTTTCTATTTTCAATTGTTCAATTTTACAAAACCACAATTTCACAAACTCACGATTTCTCCTCACCCACGATTTTTTAATAATAATTATAATACTTTTAAATTGAATAGTTAATTTTCTGAACAAAAGCGGCTCTGTTTTTGATTGATCACGTGATCAAAGTACTGAGAGCACTGAATCTCGAAAGCGCCAGTGCTCACAGTGCAATAATGGCGACTATTTATGACGTCATACCTTTCCAAACGGTTCTGCGGCACTGTATATACTACTGATAGATATAGGAAAGATTTTATCACCAGTGTGAGCACTGAGCAGTGCTCGCAGTGTATTTGGGAACATACCCAAAGCATGTTATAAAGCGCGAAAAAATCAAGCGGCCTTATCTATAAGCACACAACTCAGCAACACTGTTGTTTAGAATATGAGATAAATCAGAATAGTGCGTATAGATATTAGTAATATCAATAAAATATAACCTTGTTAATAGAAATGTTCAAATATAACTCACAAGGTCATGGTCGGCCTTCCAAATCACAACTCCAGTTGGATGGTCATAAAATACACGGGCCACATAGTTTAGAAATTTGATGTAGGCGGGCCACACTCTTTTACCGCAAGTAACATCAGGAGTGTTCCGAGAAATTGTTCGAACTAATACCGGCGGCTGCATTCCACCACAGGAAATCTTGTCAAAATTTGAAATTCCACCTTCATCATCTCGATGTCCTCAAGTCCACAACCGTGCGATTCTCTAGAAACTTACCTCGCACAATTACCCCGTGGATTCATTTACCAGCTTCGATATTTCCCAACGAATACGACGTAGGGACCTTCAAGGAAAGAGCGTACACATTTCTCAAAGGTCAGCAACGCATCTGCCAGCCCTCCGGTGTTGCGGTTCTCCATGGGCGTCTGTAGTCACTTGGTGAGTGCCGGCTTCTCGTTTCCCCATAAGCATATTTGTAGTACCCAATACCATTGGCATTCGAAGGTTGAACGGTTAATCAATAATAAATGTAGGTTATGGTTGACAATAATTTAATGTTGTTCTCCTTCAATCTGCAATCAAATTTGAACCTCAATAGCTCAACGGTATAAGGTCCGGATACTGAAATCAGTAAGGTACCCGGTTCAAACCCCACCGCCGTTGGGGTATTGTCGCACCCACTCCTAATACAAGCTTTAATTTAAGCTTAGTAGGAGGGTGATACTTATAGCACAGGTTTTACCTATTTTATGTATCAGCGACACAACTTAGGCAAGGTCACTGCTCACTGCGCCAATGACCTAGCCATATTATAATTATTATTAAAGTGCCTTCACACAAGGCCTACTTATTAAAAAAATATTTTAAAAATATATATTTAGTCCAACGAATTTTTTTTACCAATAAAACTTTACGCGCTTAAAGCTCAGTCAGAAAAAGGCGTAATAATAATTAACTAAAACACTGATGATCGAATCCGTTGTTACCTTTCAATTAGTAAGCTGTACTACTTCAATTAACGTTGTTTTAAACTATTATTATTTCAAGCAAAATATTAATATTTGAAGCGGTTAGATTTTTTTTTTGTATTCTTACAGTTGTTGCACGCCATTGTATGATAGATTGTGTATCCATATTTTTTGCAAATATATGATTTAATTTACTATTACTCCTTACATACAATAACTAGTTAAATATATCTATAGAAATATGTACATAAAAGAGAAAGGTCACCTAACGCAAGAAATCTCGAAAACCAGGACTTACAAAGATGAAATTTGGCAATGATGGCATTATTCGTCACATAATGTAAGTATGTATTCGTATGTATCTAATCATTTATTATTATTATTATCAACATTTTCGAAAATAAGTACCGACATATTACTTTTTTTAAAGTGAGAAAAAGTAATACCATGCCTACGGACTTGGACGATATAGTAAAACTAGGTATGCCCGCGAGTTTGCCCACGTAAAATTAGATGAAAATATAATAAATATATTCAATTTTAGTGTGATGATATATAGCCTTCCTCGATAAATGGGCTATCCAACTGAAAGAATTTAAAAAATCGGACCTGTAGTTCCAGAAATCATCGCCTTCAAGTAAAGGGACAAACAAACTCATCAGCTTTTTTTATTAGTATAGCTAATGCCACAATACTGTAGTGTTTATGACGAGAAAAATATTTTTTATCTAACTTGATTTATAAATTTTCTTATAACAGAGTGAATCCATACTTAATAGCTAATAATCAGAGTGACGTATCATGTTTCTATATCATACAAGTCTGTATTGTTTTTGGTAAACCCGTTGCTCCACCAGACCCTTGGATTAAAAAAAACATTTCAAGACATTGAGAATTGATATTATCTGTTTAAGTTAACATGTGTATGTTCGATGATTGTGTAATCATCAATTCAAAACAATATATATTTATTTTTAAGTTTGTTACCTCAGAACTGTGAGATTTTCAGTGTTTGTACTGCGTACAGCGCCATCTAGTTTATTTTCATTCGTGCTGATATTAATTTCTGAAGTTGTTATTTCGTATAGATTCATTTGGATAGATTTTTATTTATTTCAAGAAACTCACACTTTATACCCGTCGCAAGAAAAGACCACAGAAAAAGGAAACGTCACAGATTAAAATTTAAAATTAACATTCACACTTCACAGACACGAAATATTGATGCCAGCTTGTTCTATTTTCTGTGGATGCAAGTGTACCAAAGATTAACAATGTCATTTATGCCGGCCGCAAATATAGCTAAAAGTGCTTGTACATTTTTGTGCTTGAAAAATACAAAGCTCTATGAAACATTGCGCAGCTACACAATACTCCGGCCACACTACCTTATCACTGAATTGATCTTTCAAATAAAGCTGTGTCTGGCGCCGGCATAATGGAAACCTAAAGCCGCAGCCCCACTATAGTTTATTTTGCTACGTTCCACTAAGCGATCGAAACATTCGCGCTCGCGTCCACAATTTTTCCCGTCCTACTTGTGAGTGTTGCGATCGTAAATTCAAGTACAACGGGATAAGGAACGTTTTGAGCGTCGCGTTGAAACTACCGTTAAAATCAATAAGCTCATTATTAATAGCGATCATCATTCAGTGTGTCTGTGTATAATTAACGCGTGCTTATAAAGCGTGGCCTTGTTAGGCCACGCTTGCAGTCCCTTTGCTTTGCAGATAAATTGTGCCGGCGGGACCATGTATCAGTACCTCTTTCTTACATAAAATGGGTGTGAAGTGGCGGCAATGCTGTCACGTCAAGTGATGGTATTGTTGACTCGTTTCGATCGATTTGTGACAGTTCCAAGGGACCTAAACCTCTATTTAAGGATGTCGGTAGTCAGTTTCCTCCTGCTTGTTTACCCTTGTTATATAAAAAAGGGTTTCCATGTATACCTTGTTCATTTGATGAGCCTCACCCAACCACTCTAGGTGGCCTATCGAGAGGACTCTTTGAATTTTCCTCTGCTCCATTATGTTTGGTTCATTGACAAGATCTAGGATTTCCAGGTTTTTTTTTGCCCTTCAGGTCCTGTCTTCTCTATGCGTTGGACCAAAATTTTGCGCAAGATTTTACTCCCTGCCACTAATAATATTTCCTCTTTCCTGCAGGTTAACGTCCAAGCCTCAGAATTGTACATCATAATTGATCCTGTTATAGTCTTCAATTACTTTATTCCAATATTAAATTTGGTTTTGTCTTAATTCCAGGGCGGTCGGGACTCGTGTCAAGGGGATTCGGGAGGCCCACTCACTCTGAAGTACCAGGGACGCAGCAGTGATTTAATTATTTTATGTTATATCGCAACACAAATTTTGGCGTGGTTTTAGCAACCCTACTTGAGATGAAAAATATCTATATTATAAGACTTTTAATCGATTATATAGCTGTTATTAGTCGAATCGAAACTTCTAATCTCATTTGTAAAGGGTTTAAAGTTATTTAATTATGTTTTGTTTTATCGCAACACACATTTTTACGTACTTTTAGCAATCCTACTGGAGATGATAAATATTTATCTATTTTATAAGACTTCTAATCGTTTATGTAGCTGTTATTAGTCGAAAAAAAACTTCTAATCTCATTAGTAAACAAGGGTATAGATTGATTTTAATCTTTTTTGTTTTATTGCAACACACATTTTTACGTACTTTTAGCAACCCTACTTGAGATGATAAATATCTATTTTATAAGGCTTCTAATCGTTTAAATAGCTGTTATTAGGCGAATAGAATTTTTTAATTTCATTTGAAAAGGGTTTGAAGCGATTTAAATATTTTTTGTTATATCACAACACTGATTTTTACGTACTTTTAGCAATTTTACATGAGATGATAACTATCTATTTATTTTATAAGGCTTCAAAACGTTTATGTCGCTGTTATTAGTCGAAAAAAAACTTCTAATATCATTAGTAAAATATGAGTTCCTATGTTTGGTTACATTAAAAATAGGAGCTAATTTTGTGAAAGTAACAGAATTTATGTAACAATTACTAGTGTCCGACCGAAATTTCGGTTTCGGTTTCGGCCGAGTTTCGGCCAAAAATCAGGTTTCGACGGCAGTTTCGATTTCGGCCAAATTTGACCGAAACTTTCGGCGAAACTGAAACTGTTTTCGCAAGTTCACTTTCTAGCGGCAACGTTTTCTGGCAAACGCAGGCGACCCTGTAAGGAAATTACCGTGCGCCATTTGGATAGTTCTATAATCTATAGAAACAAAACTTAGTCAGTGCGTTATCACCCGTCGCAAAACTTCTTTAAAAGTTGAATTGAATGATTCCTGTCCGCTATACTCAACTCATGAGCGAGAAAAAATTATGGAAAGTGGAAATAAAAAGGACCGTCTTAGTGTATCAAAAAGTGACGTCAAAAAGTAGCCAATTAAGGTGTCGGTGTATAACATATACTGCAAGTATACTGCAACTACTATAGAACATTTTTGCTGTCATAAAGACACATTTGACATCTGGGACTCCAATGAGCTGTTTCGAAAAAAAAAACGTTTGCGTTGATATCAGAACTCATAGCAGAATCATCGGCAGTAAACAAAGCGTTTTAGTTAACGAGTTTTTTTAATTTAATCGATTTCCGCCGGGATCTCAAAGCATTAATGCATTGCCATTCATCTGGTGAACAGTCAACTACAAAAGTTGGTATTAAAAAAGAGAAACTTGAATTATGAATTTGCCTCTAAAAACAAGAACTTATGAGTCAAGATTGCTAGAACATCTGCAAAGGCCATGCAATCTACCTTAATTTTTCCTCTTCCTAATTTGATTGGTTGGTCAATTTTAAGCTCTGATTTTTGTTTTCGCCATTCTTTGATTACTTTCTCCAGAACGCAATTGAAAAGCAATGGAGATAGTCCGTCACCTTGCCTCACTCCTGTTTTAATTTCGAAGGGCTCTGAAATTTCTCCTCTAAACTTTACTTTGGATTTTGTGCTTTGTTAGCTTTGTTTATTATTTATTTTATTACTTGCTTATTATTTATTACTATTATTTAAATATTTTATAAAGTACTTATTTCTTCAAGACTCGATTTGTGCCACTATTGGTGAATTGTAAATTATTCTTAAGGGGCAGTTGCCCCAGAATAAATAAAAGAGTATTATTATTATTATTAAAGACGAAAACGAGACCTGATGAAATTCTGGGAGATTTGATTCTTTATTTATCCCGGTTCAACTTTAATATTATCTATAAACAACATGTGAGAAAGAGGTACTGGTACCCGGACGCGCCGGCCCAATTCGGCTACAAGCATGGCGCTACCTCTAATTAACGCTACTTCTAGTGGTATGATTTAGTACCTAATAATAAATATTTTTGGCGGAACCCTGATGACTATTCTACGAAACCCAGTTTGGGAATCCCTGATCTAGATATCCCTATCATTATAAGTGAGTATGGATGCTAAAATAAGGCAAGATAATGATGCTGGTCTATTGATATAATTGCTTTTATTAATATTTAAATTAGTCAATTGTCACAATTTACTAACTTACGTAAGATGTCATGATATAACTGCGTGATTGTAGATAGTCAAAAAGTCACATGTAGTCAAGTAAGAAGTCCAATATAATTCATTGGTATTATCATCTGATATGTCAAGTGACATGAACTGAGTAATTGCAATGTTGTCGCTGTACTCTGGTTCATACTGTTTTTCGTAAACAATCTATAAATGAGCAATGTTATTGTTGTTAACATATTGGGTATATGACCGCTTGCAGTATATTAACCGCTTCGTTGCAGTTGACGCCAAAACGCGTAATTGATTTTTGCACAGTATGAAGGCCTGACGTCTGATAGCATCAAAATAAATTTTATAAAAATTATCATATTTATATATTATTAGGTAAACAAAAACTTTCGTTACCATTTTACATAAAATAGTGTGGACCGAGGAGTATGAAATTTGGCACAGTCGTAGTTTATATATAGGAGGGTGTGCGAATGCTAATATTTTTATAAAATGTGCTTTATAAATAGACTAAGTTATTAAAACCACACGCACACCAATGCCAAACGATTTACACACACATGTATACATATAACTATAAGATTGTGTCGAAGCGTACATCATGACAACCTTAAAATATGAATTGCCAAATACTACAATGTTGTTGTACAAAGATATGAAATTTTGTATATTGTTTAAAAATAAGCTACGCAAATCTTAGGTTTGTAGCCAAATTTCGACCACCAGGCGGTCTCTAGGAAACATAAATTCTTAATTTCTGTCAGCTAAGAACCAAAATAGTTTGATTTTATGATTGCACCGACGCGGACACGTGATATGTAAATATTTTATTATTCTGAAAGACCACAGTGTACTTTAGGGATCAAGTGGGCAGTTTCATTTCACAGATATAATTTAACTTGTAAGACTTTAGATAAATAGCTTTAACATAAATCCCTTTCGTGCGTTATAAGCTACCATCGGCATTCGTGTACCTCTGAATTATGGCAGACTAATAAAAACATCTCCGAATTCGACTGTGATCGTATTATTAAAAATATCTGTAAAAAATATACATACGTACGTCGTTAATTTTAATTACTATGTTCTACATTTACAAGATGGATTAGCGGGTAAGATAAAGGACCGTTGATCCGGCTCTCATTGAAAGCTTTGACAAACTGCAAACAATGCGATATTTTCTGAGATTTTGTGTACTCTCGTGGCGAAGTGCCAAAAGTCCACGCATTCTTGGATCAGTGTTCTTATTATGATTCCAGGAAGTGATAATTTACCGAACCATCCATTATTTCTGTGTTTCATCCTTATAAATATATTTCTAGGTCAAGGTTTAAGTTCATGGCCTTCTTGTAATTTTTGAATTAGAAAAAAAAGTTGTTTTTGTGTCGATAAAAGATTTTTTTTTATAAATCGAATCGACGTTTCCTTATGATCTCGCTGACAAAGAGAAAATACGAATTCGCTGAATAAATGATACCCTTGTTATGCTCTGATGCATTTTGTCATTTGTCTTCGTCGTTGTTCCGTGTGGACAAGGATCAAATTGCTTTCGACCAATTCTCGGAATCGCGGAAGGTTATTACTGTTAATTCAGATTGAGATCTAAATAGTTAGTAAGGCATAAATAATGCTTAAAACTAAATATGAGATCCTCGATTTCGGTTAAGAGTTTCCAAATTTGAAGTTATTTGCTATTTAATAATTACATATTATTTGCCACAATATTGTGCTGTGTGTTTCCACCTCAATTGATTAACATGAGAACAATATATTTATTTATTTAAAGGAAGAAAAAATATTGAGAAACTCATATTTACACATAAATTTTCAATTTCCGAACAGAAAAAAAACATACGGTTATAATTACAAATTATTGTTTAAACTTGTTTAAATGATTTTAATCATTAAAAATTAGTACATGAATCTAAAAATAATAATTAACTATTTTCGCTTTTTATTTAATACTAGGGCTCGCTGGCTGGTCGAAATTCGGCCATAGATCTGTAGATTTGCGTATTATAAATACCAAAAGTTAGTTGTTTGAACAACGTTATATTTGTCAATTAATATTCAGACGGTTATAGTGAAATATTAATAAAATTCTTAAAATATGTTTATGGCGCAAAACACAATGCGTTTCTGGTTCCAAAGTTTTCGTTCTAGAAATTTCGACCTGCAGATCTAAGACATCCACCGTACTCCTTAGACCTTGCTCCAATAGAATACCATTTTTTTCGAAATTTGGATAATTTCTCGCTAGGGAAAAAATTCAACACCGATGGGGCAGTCCGAAGCGCCTTCAAAGATTTTATTGATTCCCGTCCGAATGGTATTGCAGTAAAGAGATCAATGAACTGCCTATGCGATGGCAAAAGTGCATAGATCGTCATGGAATATACTTTGATTAAGTAAATATATTTAAAAAATCGACTTTGTTTCTCCATTACAAAACGCCAATTACATATGTAGTGGTATAGGTCATTATGTACATATTAGGATATACAAGATATGCTCGTTTAAAGGTATTAGATACTATGTTCTTAACAATAGGTGCAATCAAAAATTTTGTTTATTTTTCATGTGACTTTTCAATTCAATAGGTACCTTTATACGCTTAGATGATTGCGTTTATCGCTTGAGTAACTAACTGATGACAACCTCACTATCCAATACTACTTAATGCCGTGACCAACCGAGCTAATAGACTTTTACGGGTCAACA